>JARJDR010000384.1:0-19685 GCA_030264135.1 Myllaena sp. GC000078
TACGTGCTGGTGATGTGTTTCAATGGCATGGGCTACATCAACAGCAATCTGCAGCTCTTGGGCTGTGCGCTCGCCCACTGGCGGCATTGGATGTACCGCTATCGCAATCTTGTGATTATCGTGATGACAACGACTTTGAACACGGTCACGGCCTTCCTGTGCACCTCGACTATGCACTACGACATTCATTTTTACACCACGGGCATGTACGTGAACATCAGCATGGTGTGTTTTATTCTCACCGTGCTGGGTATTGGTCTGTATGGGCTGAAGCGCATTGACAGCGATTACCACTTCCTGGTTGGTAGCGAGTATCCTAATATTATCTCTCTGAAGATCCTCTTTGTAGCAACTTCAGTAAGCAATGTCTTTTTACCCTTGGTTTCAAAGATTGGCAGTTTTGTTCCTTAGGTTATTTGCGTTTTCAGCACATTATTCTGGGTTTATGAAGCTAAACTCATGAAGAACATCATCCTCGAATGGGTGATTCTCTGCCCGGTGCTCTTCGGTAGCGTACTAACCATTCTGCGCCGGAAGCGCTACCATGGCATCATCTGGCATCCGCTGCCGTCATGGGGCAGACCGGATGCCGCTCAGCGCGTAATCCGCCGCCGCCGCAATCTGCGGCAAATGTTCATTTATCGCACGAACCGCGAATGCAAACACAATTGCCTCCTGAAAAGCAAAGTGCTCGCGTTTGAGATTGAAGCCGAGTTGCAACTGCGCAAAATTCTTCTTGAGGAAATCGCCGATGAAGAGTTGGAATTGTTGGGAAAAACAGGCGTGAACTTTGAACCCGGTGTGAGTGAAGAGGAAGAAACATCGCTTTTATAATTTAGATAACTTTATCACGTCTAGTACGTTCACATTTAATAAATTGGAAATTCGGGATCAATCTGTTTCGCGTACGCATGCAATCCGCCTCGAACATTCAGAAACTTGACATCACTCGCAAGACTAATCTTTTGATTCAGCCGCACGACGGCGCGCTGGGAATCATTGCCACGCCGGCACAGCACAAAGATGTTTTGCTTTGGCAACGTTTTAAACAACTGGCGCAGTTCATCAATGAGGCGATCGCTTTTCATCATTTCCTCGTAGGGGATGTTGAGCGATTCGGGTAGGTGGCACATGCTGAACTCGATCTCGGGCCGCACGTCCAGGACGAGCTTCTCCTTCAGGGAACTTAGCGTGGTCACGTTGACCATATCGTCGGGTTTGAGCAGCGCGACAGGCTGGACTTTATCGTCGGCCTTGGCGCCGCAGAACTGCACGTAGTCGATGTAGCTGGTGACGGTTGGCTTAGTACCGCATACTGCACACTTGTCGCTCTTCATTCGCAGACGGACATTGCGGAAGGTGCAATCGGTGCCGTCGAACGTCAGCAGGCGACCACCAAGTACTCCCGGCTGGTTGGTGATGATCTTGATCGTTTCCAACGCCTGCAACACGCCAATCGTGCCTGGAACTAAAAATCCATGTAAAACATTCTTCTTCAATTGAATGAAGGTGGATTACTTGGTCCCAAAACACCACTATCCCCACAGCTGTTCACGCTCTCCGGCGGTGGTGGTTGGGGAAAGATACACCGGTAACAAGGCCCTCCTTTGTAATTGTAGACTGTGAGTTGTCCCTCCATTTGTAGAGCACTGCCTGAGACCAGGGGCACTTTGTTGAAGACACTGGCATCATTCAGTAGATACCTCGTAGCAACATTGTCTGATCCATCAACAATCACATCAAATTTATGTTTGAAAAGTACTTCTTTGATGGTCACTGAATTGCAGTGTTGGTGAATTGGTATAATCTCCACACAGGTGTTTAGACTAAAACATGCATCATATTAGTTCCTCAAATTATGGCTTACAATTATTTTATGGGAACCTTCTAAGCCGTTCATAGGCTGAATCCACTTTTGCAAAGCCTATAGAGCTCTCAGAATGTAAAATCTGCCGGTGCAGATTGGAGTCATCAACATCATCGTTGTCCATGATTGCCACCTTTCCAACACCAGCTGCCACCAGGTAGTTGGCACATGGGGAGCCCAATCCACCAGCTCCGACAATCAGCACTTTCGCATTCTTGAGCTGCGCCTGTCCGGCGAGGTTGTGCGTCGGCACCAGGATCTGCCGGCTGTATTTCATGATTTCTTTGGTTGTCAGGTCCTTGTTGAATTTGTTGCTATTCTCTGGACACTGGAATTGCCATTTTGTCAGTGTATATTCCTCGATTCGCAGAGTTTTACTTACAAAACCTTGTTTTAATTGGTACAATTTCACTTCCATGGCCTCCAACTCTTTGCGCATCTTGCGGATGTCCTTCTCCACCGTTGCAACTTCTTTATCAACGTCTCCCATTGTTTTTATAATAATTTCTAGTCGGAAATATAAAATTAATACTGATTCTTTGTGGTTATAAATGGTGTAAACCGTGTAAACGTGTATGAAATGATCCCAGGGAATTTCGTAGATTTTAAAATTTATTTCAAGGCAAAAAATTTTGCTAATGAAATGTTACTTTGACGCATCCAATCAGGAATATTTTAAAATAACATTTGGCATAAATAAGCGATACGAGTTTGTTTTATCAAATATTGATAAGGGAAATCTCAAGGCGGGTTGCCTATAGTTTGAGTCCATGAACTGAATTTAATTCATGGCATGTTGTTTAGGGCCACTTTACACAATGATATTATTGTCATCCAAACATGATGTCCTTGAAAAATATAACATACGTTTGATGTTGTCATCTCTGTCTAGCGTACATGAAAATACGGCGATAGACAGGAATGACAACATCAACCGTACAATAAATTTTTGAAGGACATCATGCTTGGATGACAATAACATCATTGTGTAAAGTGGCCCTTACAGTTGTCAGTTTTGTTGGAAAACGGGAGTGATCGTTTTTTGTCAGGTAAATTTTAGCATTTAGAAGACATGCGGTTTATAAAACAAAACAAGAGTATTTTGATTTTATTAACGCAACCAACCACAGATAACTTGATAAAAATTCATATAAATGTAAACGTACGCAATTAGAATAAGTAAAACAATGAAACCAACAAGTCCCTCGCTCACATTTTTCACGTTGCACTTCTTTTCCCCACGGCGGGAATTGTTTTCTTCTGCACGGAATCGATAACCGAATTCCCGTATTTGAAAAGTTGATCCATCAAGCCGGGCGATTTCTGCGGCTGATCGGCAAGCCGCTCGCCAATCGTGGCAACGCGCAGAAACTTCATAAGCGCCGCGTTAAACTGCACCGGGTCTTCCTGGTGCGGGAAATGTCCGGTGCCCTCAATGATCTTCACATGGAACTTCTCGCAGTACTCGGTGGACTTCACCACACCCTCCAACTTGGCATACTGCTGCTTCCCATTGCCCGTGATAAGCATTGTAGACGCCTTAATCTGCGCTGTATTCTCGCTGATTCGTGTAAACGGCAGATTGCGATAGTAATTGATGGGTCCCGTCCAATCCTCCTTACGGGAGAACGCATACTTGTACGCTTCCAAATAGACATTCTTCTTGCCGTTGTCCTGCAAATGGCAGTGGTGCTCGTTTATGATGCGTATATCCTCCTTCATCGCGTCGATCTCGGGGAGGTAGGGCAGCTGGATGAAGTTCAGCCAGGCGCCGTCAAAATGGGCGCCGACATGCGACCAGTAGAGATTCGGATGCGGGCACGCTACCGCCACGAATCGATCTAGCACCTCGGGCTCGCGATGCGCCAGGTACCAGCCGATCATAGCGCCCAGGTCGTGGCCGACCAGCGTGCAACGCGTTACGCCTAGCGAGTGGATGAACTGGATGAGCTCGTCGACGATGGCTTCGATGCGGTACGCGCCGCGCTTTGCCGGTTTGTCCGAATCGCCGAAGCCTTTGAGGTCGAGCGCCACCACGCGGAAGTGCTCGGCGAGCGCGGGGAGTTGATAACGCCAGGTTAGCCAGCAATCCGGGAAACCATGCAGGAGCAAAACCAATGGCTTGGTTTTGGCACCGCTTTCCACGTAATGGAATTTAACACCCTAAAATACAAATTACAATTACACCACTTAAGGTCTGATGAGTGGTTAGTAAGTTAGTTTACTTTGAGTTTGACGTATTTGTGCTGGCCGAGAGCGGTGTCGACAAGGCAGTTGGGCGGGCAGTCGCGCGGCTGCACGCTGAAGAAGCCCGCCGGATTCCATGCCCATTTCGTGAAGCGTTTGCAGACGATCCACGCGCCGAGGACGAGCGCGAGCAGGCGGATGCGCAGCGTGTCGTAGAGGCTCACGGTGACGATGCACGAACGCGACATACCTTACGTTTACTTAGTCGAGATTTCAATGGGGGATTTAAAACAATGACATTTTGAAGAAGGAATTAGGTAGTACGTGCGGGGTAGTTGGTGAAACATGCGGCTCGATGCACTTGCACTGCAATGTGCGATGACTTAATCGCGGGCACATTGGAGCACGCAACTGACGCGCATGCTTTGTGGGAATCATTCAAAGGTCAACATATCGGACGCGCGCGATAAGGTGGTGCGGCATGACGACGACGGCGACGATGCCGACGGCCGCCGGAGAGATCGGCTGTTCGTTCGACAGTGCGATTACAGCTATTTTTATTTCATGATTTAAACTTTTAACAATTATAAGTATTTTTTGGTTCTTTTTAGTGCATTTTTGAAAATAGTCTGCTGAAAATGTCGCAATACTCCAATGTTTATGCGTAATAGTTTTATTTTTGATAAGCGACTGATGCCTTATTGATGATAAGATAACAAAGTGATAATTTTATAGGATACGCATTTGATTTAAATCAAAGAGATTAAGACACTATTTACAGCGATAACAGTTTGACATTAAATAAGTAAGTAATTCGGATATTAATATAGAAAATATTATATTCGGCTGGTATTCAGTATTAATATTTGGACAACACGAAAAAGCACTTAAGTACTTCTGTACGAGTATTATTCAATTTTTCGGAATCTCATCGAGGAAGTGTGTGCTTCCATTCCTTCATTCTTGAATCTCATTATCATTTAGTATTAATCTCGTGCGTGTTACTTTTTTCGGGTGTCATTTGAAATGCTGTTGAGAAACAGAACATGGGCAGAGGTACTTAGCTAAATCCTTTTACACTTCTACACACACCTAAGTAATGCTCATAAGCGTAGTTATGAATGAGTAAATATCCTATTCATGTTGCGTTTTTCCAGATTTAAGAATCGATACGTATTACTACACATCCACTAATCCATAGTAGGCATTTCTCAGCTCGAAAAGGTGCTTGGTGCTTGTAACTCGATACAAATCGCTGGAATAGGGAAAAGCCCAGAAATTTGAAAGCATCACCACCACCATCACTCACTTAATTTATCCTCTTAATTTTTCAACACTATTCTTATACCTATCTACTACCTAGGCATGTGTATAGGTATGTTGTGAGTTTATAGGTAAGAATTAAGAATAGAAATTCTATTCCTAACGTATGTGGTCTACCACACGCCACGCCATGCTATAAGTACACAATGCGACATTTCAAATAATACCTTTTATTCGCTAATGTCCATGGCACGGATTGACAATGGAATATAAGGCGATGCACGACCGACCGCAAAGGTGCGCATGAGGAATAAATATGACACCCATGTATTATGTTATTATTATTACATGTTACATATTATCCAACTGGTTTTTGGGTTGGTGCGCATGCGCGATAGATATCGTTCGGAATTCGGTCGGTTGGCGAAACGTGTCAATTTCGATTACCGCCATAATGCTGATCCAATATGTAACACACATGTCTCGCATTTCAACCATTCTTATTTGATTTAAAAGCATATTCATGCGCTGAGAGCAGGCACTAAACATAAGACGATGGATGCAGATTAGATCTGATTAACAGCTGTTCGTTGAGTGTTTGATGCCAAACGTTGATAAAAATAAACTATTCACCATGTCAAACACATCATTTTAATGCCTTTAGAAAACAGAGGGATAAAGGCATTAAATCACAACAATTCGATCGGAATCGAAGTGAATCGCAGCCGCTAGCAATCAATAGTGGATTCCATTCGGTTATTAATAGGAAAAAGACAATCACAGCGGTGATTAGTGATACCCGGCGTGTAACGAGTTTCGTTGTGTTTTCGAAAATTAATTACCTATCAACCAAACACACTAGACACCAAATGTGTTTTTAAAAGAACGCTCTTTATTTCTCGCATCTGTGATATTCATTGTTTCATTTTGCATTTGTTTCCAGACACGATGGAGGCGGAGGAGAAGGTTGGAAGAGGAGGGAGGGTCTTGTGCAACATGGCAGCCATCATCATCCGCCGCGCCACCCCAGCCATCCAATTCGTATTCATCGCATTTCGCTCTTTGGGGTGAGTAACACAACCCTCCCCATCACACCGCCGTGTGTATGCACCAGTGTACGGAGCTAACGATATTACGTGAGTTAGTGAGTTCGTTGCGGGGTGTGAATGCGTTTTATCAACCGTAACGATGATGATGACGACAACGACAACGAACGCAACGACGGGCGCAACGACAAAACGATGAGGGGAAGTAATGCGATGAAGGGGAATACCTACTACTAGGTGGTAGTGCGCGAATATGCTACGAGCAATTGACTCGCCTCGTCGCTGTCGAGGACGCCGAAATCAAAATCGTATTAATAATCAATCGCGTTATTTTTTTTTGTTGCGCCTCGGCCATATTGTTCCCCGCCGCCACTGTTGGGCGAATTTGCATCAGGTTGCAGAGACGTTTGCTTACACGCCGCCTGCATATTAATCAGGATGGATAACGAGTGGGTGGATGAGTGCTGCCGGTGGTGGTGGTGGTGGTGGTGGTGCGAGGCGGTTATCATACAAATGCAAATTGCGAATGCAAATGGCGTCGCCAACGTCGGCGTCCGCTTATTTATTTATTATCAGTGCGAATCGCCATCACGTTCGCCCGTCCATCGCGTGCGCATACAAATGCCGCGTCCGCCTAGGTATGTACCTAAGGCATCCATGGATGATGCGGATGGAAATGCGCGAGATGAATACGTAATACTTCATCGAAATGCATAAAAAAAATGCAACCAACCAACCAACCCATTCGATAGTTATTTTCATTCAATTGCAATGTTGATTGCCCGAAAAGAAACTTTTTACCGTTTACGCAGCTATAGCGTCGATGCGTGATGGGAATATTACAATAATAGCGGCCGCGTGATTAATCATTGGCAACGCATTCAACTATATAACTCTTAATTTAATATCAACAAAATTTTTACCTAGCAGCGTTCAATATAAACATCAACATTAACATCAGCATTCGGGCAGCTGGATGAAACGAGTAGGTGATTCTTCAAAACGTCAATCAGTAATCATCTCATCAGCATCAGCAACAACGGTAGCCGCGCTGCCATTGGGGCCGGCAATGCGAGTCATTTTCGGACGGATCTGTTGGCGCTAACCATCTGAACAATCCGAACGTTAATTCCCAGCATTATAGTATAATCATTATACACAACAAACGCCAACAATCTCTGCCTTTTAAGCATCAATCTCTCTTTCTTCCTTCTTCTTCTTCTTCTTCTTCTTCTTTTCGTTTTTTTCTCTTTTTGGAGTCTTGTTGTTATGATGAGCTACCGTAGCTTTCTGTTTGGTTTAGACATCAATAATTAACGATGATGAGCGAGCATAAAACACCCAAATATGTTTGTATCAGTGGGAGAGGGAGGGAGTGAGTGAGTAAGAAATGGCAGAGAGTGATTTTCACCCGCCATCTAATTTTTATTCCGACATTGTCAGCGCCGCAGCGAGTTGGTCGCCTCATTTTCATTTTCATTCGGGTTTTCACATGTTTTCAATCAGTCTGAGTACTACAGGCCGAGGGTTGGGCGCCGTGTTACAATGAATGCAACATTCAATTCCGGGTGGCTTCTATTGTCTATTGTTTCTCACTGCTATTGCCACCCACAACCCCGTCTTGCATTTCATGCTGTAGTTGAACTAGTGAAACTCTCCACCGCCCCTAACGCGCTTGCATCCATAATGGCGTCGACGTCGACGTGTCACCTTCTACGTTGTCGATCGAAACCAAAAAAAGGGGATATTACCAATACCCATTCTCTTACTCATTTTGGTATTCATGCCAGAGGGTGAATGTTGGTTTGGTATAATAATTTAAAGAGAATTTCACTAAGTACTATGGTGCTTGACTGATAGGTTTTTGACTGACAAATCATCTAACACAAGCACCGGACGGACTCTCGACAATCTGGAGTAGTTGTCGAGTCCTTTTTTGAGCCCACCATTGCCATCGTTTGCATAAAAGATAGAAAAGCGGCGAATAGGTAGAAATATCCAAGATTCAAGTGCCATCCAAGAGAAGATTTCTATGAATTGCAATAATAAGAACATCTCAATGGGCAGATGTTGGTTTTTAATATTCATATAATATCCAACGGTGAAAGGAAGCCAAAGCCAAAGGGAAGTGTTGTGTTGGTGAGTACTCTAGTTGGGTGTTGGGGTGAATAATAGGGCGCGAGTCAAGGGCGGAGTCCGTCGGCGACTGATTGGCTCCCCGTCGTCCTGGCTACGACACGCGCAACGACCCCTCTCTTTCAGCCACCACCACACACCCTCTCACATTCTCCTCTTCTTCGATCCGGCTCCCGATATCAACCCCAACGCCAACAACACACTTCATGACACATGTATGAATAGAATATGGCGGGTTTCTTCACTTCTTGCTTCGCATCACGAAAGCTTTAGGAATGCATTTCAACTCGATTAAGTATGTAATCGTAATGCGTTTATAGTCGTTGAAATAATAATTGAACAACTCACGCGCGCGCGTATTATAGGGGTAGGCATGGGCATGAAGAGTCAATGACCAATACAAGAGCGCCTAGATGGAGAACAGTTATCGAATGATGCCTCGATGCCTGCGATTGATGTCATAATAAGGCAGAGTCAAAGCGACTTCTGTTTGTCAGTTCCATTATGCGTTGAGCATCAACATGCTCATCATCATCATCATCCTCGCCGCTGCCGTCGTCATGGTTGCTTGCGATGCGATGGTGGTATCATCTTATTAAATATTAATATCCCGCCGCCGTCGCCGTCGCCGTCGCCGTCGTCATCATCGGTCCGGGTCCAGCTTTTTGAGACAGAGATAAATACGCAAGAGTGTAGACGGAAGAAGAAAAAAAAAAGGCTAGAGAACGCGCCAGGATGGGTCTCGTTATGACAGCTGACTCAGCAGAAAAACAAACGTTAATGGCGCTGGCGTAGGTCATCATACTTAAAGGCCATGCACGTATCTTGATTTCATTGCTTCTTCTACTCTCCTTTTGAGAGGAAAGAATGGATGTTGAATCAACTTTTGACTCGGTAGCCAACACACACACACACACACACACACTCGGTAGTAAACAACAAAATCTCAAACTTTGCAACGTTTGGCAACGGATCATAAATTGCGGGAATTGAGTGGATGAAATCCTGTGGGAGCGGATTACACTCAATAATAAGCCCGCAAATTCTATGATATCATCGGTGACAGGGAAGAGGGAAGAAGCGAGAGCATGCTGTGCGGCAACTGAGGAAGAGCGGCCATCACGATGGCACGCTTCAGCGCACGCAGCCAGTCGGCGCACGGCGCGCGCGTTGATTCGCGGTTGCGTGGCTGGCGCTCCGGTCAATACCATGCCGATGTCCTTTCTCTTCGAGTCCTGGCGGGATAGCCGCGCCCACTTTGCTACTCGTTTGGTAACGTTGTTGGCTCTTCATCGATAGATGACTCTGAGGGTACTACAACGCGACTTAAATCAATTGCCTTGCTTTACTACTCACTACTTACTACACATTTCTATCATACTCAAACTCAATATTGTTGTTGGATTGAAACAATGAATCAATCAAGAATCGGGAATCGATAATCATACTAGGAATATGTTGGATATGAAATTATTTGTAGATTGAAGCGATAATGTTGTGGGTGGATTATTGCGTGTGACGAATGCGGATCGCATCCGTCAACGTCTCTCGTCTCGCGTGTCGTGCGCGGGCGGCTGGGCGGTCCCCTGTCATCCACTCTCATGTACCTCCTCGTCTTCGTCTATCCTGGCGATGATTTCCATCCACTGAGTGTTTCCATCTATCTTCTACAACTACTATTAAGTAAGTAATAAACTTTATCATTATCCTAATTTTGTATTTTATTTTCCAGGTGTTTCCTTCAAAGCGATCTCGTTGTTGGTGAGTTTTCTTTGAATTATCCCATTATTAACTCAGTTAAACGATTGCTTGAGCAACGACAGTGCAAGAGTAGGAAAACTTTTGATTCGTTTGATTAATTCTGACATAGATGTATTATGCGGCGGTACGAGATGAACGATGACGCGTTCGCGAGCGGAAAATGTGTGTCTGACACCTTTTCACGGGAATACCTTGCTTATTCAATTTATACGAGTACACTACCTCTACCTACGCCTATATATGGCATGAAACCTTGAATCGCTGCACGCATCATTCATCAAGCGGCGCGCGCGCGGTTATCGTGGTAATCTTGTTACTCTTCTTGCAACATCGAATCGATCCGAACATTAAGATATCTCTTATTTTCCTCATTCGACATCCTTATCCTGATAGCGTCTGTTTTATTTACAATGAGTTTGCATTTACTCTCAACATGCACCGACCTAAGCCGGGCGGAATGAAATTAGTCTAGCGGCCATTTAGGAAAAGGGGGATGACAGTGATCAATGTTTGCACAATCAATTAATGCGTCGGCCGCCTGGCTGGATGGTTGGTTGGTTGGTGCTACATGACTAGTGTCAACAAACGCAATGCAGTACTTAATAACTAATGCAATGCACTTCGAACAATACTGCATTAAATACCTACCCTATGCG
This sequence comes from Myllaena sp. GC000078, assembly GCA_030264135.1. NCBI lineage: Eukaryota > Metazoa > Arthropoda > Insecta > Coleoptera > Staphylinidae > Myllaena > Myllaena sp. GC000078. The sequence goes on from JARJDR010000384.1 coordinate 10,917, forward strand.
CAAATAAACAGATATAGATGGAAGCGATAATGTCCATATCCAGAGGGGTGGAAAAATACAAACAATCTTTTAAAACTATTAACTAAGTATAGGAAAAAAAGAAGGAGGAAATTAAATAAGTATTAGTTAGAAAGTAGGTATACCAATCATTTATTGTCACATTAATGTCAAAGCTTAAGTATTTATTTCGACAAAATGAAGAATGGAACACATTAACCGAATTAACGAAACTTGCCAAGAAAACGATATGAATGAAGCAATAAAAATAATGCATCATTACGAAAATTGAACAACTTGAAAGAGGAAGAGGAAGTCAAAAGACATCTGTAGAAGTCAAATAATGGAATTTATCATTTCCCTAATTACATAACAACCAGGCAACGATCGGCGCGCGCGCGCGCGGCTGTGGGAGGCAAACGGGGCATGGGCATACGTGTCGTAATTTGTAACAGTTGTTCTAGCACCTCTCACTTGGCACCCTCGCGTAACTTAACACCCGTTCCCAGCCAGTCACCCCCTCGCTAACTACATAAATGAATACAGAATATAAATATGATCGTCAGTCAGTTCTGCTCGGTTAAGCATTAAGCCTTGCGTCAATAGACAGCCGCTGGAATACATGGCGAACTGCTAAAGTCTTGCATCGGAAAGGAGTTGGAGTAGTTTACAAATGATTCGCAATAAATTTCACTCCAGCATCATCCCTGCTGGCGTCTGTATCGATCCGATCGGCGGCGCGCAAGGGAGACGGAGTGTTGGAAGGTGTTGGACGAAGTGATTAAAGTTGGCGCGGCGGAAATGAGAGGGTCTCGCCGTCGTCGAAGGTGTATTGCGCATAGCAGCCAGTTAGTTACGATCTCGCGAGATTACAGGGTGGCGCGCACACGCCACGTGCCATATCCTCCTCCACCTCCTCCACGTCCCGCTCCTTCTTCTCGCCCTTGCAATCGACAGCTTCCGTTCGATATCTCCATCTCCACCCTCCTCTCTCATCTCAATGCAATGCGTTTTATTGCTAATATTTTGATCATTCTTCATAAACAGTGCACGCACCGTGCACACAAAGAAATCAACGATGATATTTCGAAATCCCAACCCATTGACTTCTCGGGACTCGGGCCTTTCGACTTACTTAAGTCCATGTGTCATGAGCCCTGTGTGAATACGGAATTAATTCCGATGACGGATGTCTGCGCCCCATTGAAGACTATCTATTTATCAATCGACACCGAGGCGAAGTGACGCCACTCCGGCGGAGTTGAGTAAACACAAACAGGTCGACCGGCAGCATATGTCATTCATTTTTCCCACCGCTCGCTGCCGCTGCTGGTCTCGCTGGTCAATCAGGTGGAGGAGACGAGAGAAGGTGTCATTATACAATCGAAACAGCCGCGTCATCTCGGCAAATGGCCTTACTACTTAAGTCGCGCGGCTGCTCACCATCGTTCTTTGCTGTGCAGTAGCGCAGAGTATAACGCAGTTTGCGTAAAACACTCGGTGCGGGATTTATCCGATTTTCATCCCATCCCCCTCCCCCGCGGTGACAGACCAAGATTTAATCCAATCCAATCCGCGCTTCGCAGCGTCGCATCGTCGTGGCGAAATTTGCATTCTTCCATCTCTCTAATGCGTAATACCCATCCGGCCGGAATGCGCTGCTCATCCGACTTGTTTGACTTGGCGCAAATCTTCGCATATTTTCCCGCACTTACACAAATACGCCGCGCATTCTTACATGCCATACCAAGTGATGCTGCTGGCATGCAGCCGTCATGCGGGGGTGGTGCTTTGGCAACACTCGGTGCGCACCAAAGGGGATGATAAAGCATGCGAATCCGGAATATAAGCTCCTCTCTTCCGCAAACTTCTACTTTTACTTCTACTTCTTCTTCTTCTTCTTCTTCTTCGATGGTGGCTTGAGCAGCAGCAACTTTTCGCACTTCTTATGTATTAGTATTACGCATGCGATGTATAATACATACAAGAACCGCCCCAGTTGGCGGCGTCGCCTTCGACGTTCGCAAAGAGGATTTTAATGCATCCATAGGCAACGGAGTAATATTTTATTCATTTTATTACGGCGGCGAATTTCTGCGTGAGTGTTGAAAAACAATACAATACTTGGGCTCTTTCTTTCTTTCGCTTTGGGTAATTTAATGCCAACGGTCCGGTCGCGCGGAGATGAAATGAAGATGTTACTTTTGATTTAGTGAGCGTCGGGCCCGTCAAAGCTGCGCCGTGATTAATGAATGAAAGAAACGCTCTGCGGTTGCGGATGAAATGCAGCGTGGAGCGGGGCGGATTCGTATTAATATCATCTCCGCTACATATCATTCAAGATGTGAAAATTGGCCGCGCTGTCAATTAGGCATGTGTACCACCTGTTACCTGCTGCAATTTGCATCCTAGCCAATCTGCGCTGCATGGAGGGTTTGCAATTAAATATGTCGTGCATGGTGGTGGCATGGAGTTGATTAGGCCGCAAAATCTGATAAGAAGCGCAAATACCGCCGCGCCGCTCTCGGGCGGCGTTAAGTGAATTTCGCGGAATGTTTGCACACGCGACAAAAGGGGTGAAACGGATTTTATGCGTCGCCTAACGTAATATGCAATTTATTTGCTCAATTTCACCCACTCAACCCTTTAACCACCCACCCACACACACACACACCGACCCTTAACGTAGATTCTTGATTCCACCCTCAAAAAAATTACTATCGGCGTTTAGTATGATAGTAGATCGAGAGAAGACGCAAACCGAGAAGCGATCGTCACGGAAACGTATAATTTGTGTGGAATGTAATTTCGAGCGCGCCAGCAGCCGCAGCCGGTTGCTGATCGGTGTAAAGATAATTAATTATCTATAATTACCCGTTTATGCATCCACCCGAGGACAACGCCATCGCCGAGGCGAGTTCAATAAATTCGGAACATTTATTTCCGCATAATTATCCATTGCATTGTTTAAGAAAAAACATTACGCTATAAATAAATAGAGATAAAGTTGAAGACGACGGCGACGGGCGATGGGCGACGGCTACGGCGCGATTATAATGAAGACATCATTGCAATAACAAAGCGCGATATGAACGACGTGCACACATTGACACGCACATCTCTTGGTCGGAGATGAAATGATGTTTAGAAACGACGCCGACACAAAATATACGGCCAATTAGAATGGAATGTTTATCGAGTCGGCTCGTGGCTCGCGCAAAAACCGCATTCGTTATATCTTTGCCGACCGGCTATGCTCTCGCGCGCATGCACGCGCACTGGGTGCGCCAAGAAATGCGTCCTATGCGCATTATCAAGCATCTGGACAATGGGCGAAGGTCACTCGGTGTGCGGCTCATTACACCATCGTGTCACGCGCATCAAACGTTACGACCTGCGAAGTGCCGAACGTGTCGATAATCGATTTTCAATACCACGCGCGCGCGTGCCGCCCCCAGCCCGACAGATTGAGACATTACGGTGTGTCCGAGAAGCGCACACGCCAACACGCGTGTAATCCATATTGTTATTGTTCTTCTTGCGTCAGTCGCGACAATCGTCATTATCATAAAATCGCTGATTAACTGTCGCGTGCTGTCGCGCAATGGGTTGACATTTATGTCAAGGGTTTTGATGGGTCGGACGCGCCTTGTAAAATTACTCATCTCACACCTGACATCTATAAGAAAGAAATCGCAATTAGCGATTTTTGCTTGCTTGCTTGTTTATTCCATTTATTAAGCACTTAAGCGCCACAAACGCGCAATTGTCTTAATTGCGATTTACTCATTGCGCTGGTCCGTGGTCCAATGCGCCTAACGCTAGGCGCGGCGTTTGATCTTTTTACGAGGTGGGTCATCGAAGGCCTTTTTGACGTTTATGAATGTCGTTTTTATGCACGCGCTCGGACGTTTTTACTGCTTGTAACCGATCACTGCACAAACAATAACAACTTTGAAACAACTGCGCGCCGTTTTTTCTTCTTCGAACTTCGAGTGGAGGGACGGAAGGACGGGGTGAGGGCATTTACAATTCAAAATCGGCAGCCAGCTCTTCGGTGCGTTTTGCTGTCCAGAGACCGAGGCTGGATATGCACCCGGAAGGCATTACCGATGCGGTCGCGCCGATAAGCACACGCATGCGGTGTAATTTCCGCCGACACATTAATACAGCAGCGGCAGCAGCAATGATATATAAATATCATCCGCGGCCGCGCGCATCTTGTGCTCCGAAGGGCGTGTTATCTCGGGCCGGCGCGGCTAATTTACGCGCGCGTAATTGCCGGGATCGCGCCACCCCGGAGGTGTGAAACGGGTATGATACATCGATATTTTAGGCTAATTTCGACCGATAAAAATCCTCTCGCATCTCTTCTCTTCGATTCCACACACGGGGCATAGATCGAAATCGATGGCAGGCGCGGCGCGGCAGCGGGGACGAAACGTAGCTGCTGATAATTGCCGGGGCTTGGAATGAATATGAATTGCGTATGTAAATGTCGTCGTCGTCGTCGGTGGTGGCGGTGGCGGTGGCGGCGGCGGCGTCGTGTGTTTGTCGTGCGGATTTGCGTTGGCCGGGGGTGGTTGGGTGGTGAGGTTGGTTTGGTTGGTTGGCTGCGCGGCGACCATCCGGCAAACTGCCATTGATTGCACGGGCAATTACACCCCCGAGATCATGTTTACATAAGTAATCAGTGGGGAACCGCCACCGCTTGTTGACATAGCGCGCGTTCTCTGCCGGAATTAAGTGATCACCATGGCTGCCAACTTTTCCGCGCCATATTGCACGCGTAAAGCCCGTTTCGCACATGTTTCAATTTGAAAATTTCAACCAAAAATTACCCAAACGTGGGGCCAGCAGGCATAATAGAGATTGATGTCGGTAGCTGCCAGGTTTGTAATTACGGGGGTTACCCGGAGATATCCCAAGGAAATCGTTTAGGAGCAGGACGATGTGAAAGCAGCTTTCTCCAAACCGAGAACGAAGCGGCGCGCACGATGTTGCATATGAGACGCGCGATGAATATTAAACGAACGCTCCCCCATTCGCTCCGATGCACAAAATTCCATATTTATTCGCCAAAAAAAAAAAGAAAGAAAAGAGCCGACACCACCGTCGCACTCACATACATTTCAAAATCATCTCCAAAAAGTCCTCGTACTTGAGGTGAATCTCGCCCGAGTAGTCCGCGTCGCGCAGCTTAAACTCCTCGGTGTACTTCTGGATCTGGATGCACGTGATGATGAACTGATCCAGCGCGATCTTCTCCTTCGCCGGATCGGAGCGTTTCATCAAGTAGCGCACGAAATCGGCGCTGAACTTGATGTCGAGGTGCGCCAGCGCGCCGGCGAACTCCTCCTCGTCCAGATGCCCGGTGCGCTGGTAGTCGAACGTGTGGAACGCGTTCACCCACTGCTTCACGTAGTAGTAGAGCTGCTCGAACTCCTTCAGGTCCAGCCCGCCGCGCTTGTCCAGGTCGAAGAGGCGCACGATAAACTTGCACACGCTATCGGTGAAGTGTTTGCCCTGGAAGACATCGAACGCCGTCTGCAGCTCCTTGGGCGAAATGCGGCCCTCGCGCTTCAGCGCCTCGTCGGTGGTCGGCGAGCTGCCGCCGGACGGGTGGTGCTGGTAGTTGAACCACTTCTGCACCTCGGCGAAAACGGGCGGCGGTTTCTCGAATTGGGTGCGCACTTCCACCGCTTCGTCGCGCACCGAGACGGCGTCCGAGTAGGAACCGTGTGCACCGGAGTGCATCTGAGGCAGAGGGTACGAGAGAATGATAATGGCGTGCCGGATGTAGGAGTGTAGGATGATTAGGCTACCTTGGGTGATCTGGGCGAATCCAGCTTTGCGAATTTAAGAGATTTGGGATAGGGGAGAAAAGGGAATTACTGAAAATTTTGAGCGGGGTACATGCGTGGACACTAACGGCTGGCGGCTTGAGTGAGGGGGTGTCAGTGGTCTGATGTTGATCTTTCAACTAACTGTCACCACGGAGAGGGCGCTAATAACGAAGCAAAATAGACGGGCGGGAAACCCTCTGCAATAACAAACCGCACTCACCTTGTTCCCTGTGTTCGGGGAACGCGCGTGGCTGCACCGCGCGTCTCTCCGCGACGCCGACGTATCAAAACATGTCCTTTTTATTCAGCCGCGCGCCCGATACATTTGGATATCAAATATTACGGGAGTGTTGTCTTAGACCCTAAGTGGCTAGCTGCCACCGTCTACCAACGGGGGATCGGGGGCATGAGGAAGAGGTGGAAAGGTGATTTACGAGTTTGTTTATCAACGCTGTCAGTTTAGCGCGTCGAACACAAACAATGCGCTTAAGTTTAAGTTGCATTGTAATGCTTGGAAGTACCGTGGGCTGCTGAGAGTGCGCAATGGGGCGCACGAAGCAGAAGGGTAGTGAGTTTAAATGCACTAGGTAAATATTTTCGCTCGCCACCTAATCAGTGAGTACATGTGCGTGCGCCCATGCAATACCAAAGTACCCCGTTTTGTCTGTAGAATAAATTCACTATTGTTTTATTTTACGCATTGCGTTGAAGAAAGGGAGAGAAGAGGGAAGGATATCAATCGATGAAGATTGATAGTAGTGTAGTGTTTTTGTCGAGTCACTGTGTTGGCGCCATCGATTGTCTTCAACATCTTCTTCTTCATCATCATCTTCTTTGGTCGTGTGTTTGATTTGATTTTCACCTAGGCAAGTTGGACGTTGGCTGGTTTATTGCAGTTTTGATTCAGAATTAATCGAAAATCGAGGTTTGAATGCCATGCCGATGCAAGTACTTACATTGTGCAAACAATGGCAGGCGCTCGGATCGATGATGGTGTGTAGCCGCCCTCCACATTTTCGTTTCACAATACAAAACATTACTTATTTATTCATACATACCTCGGCACACTAACAATATTCGTTGCGGTCACAATGCGGTTCCATTAGTTCGGTTGTTTAGCGTCACAATGATGATAAATATATAATATACATAATTAAATTATACAATTCTATTCTTCATAATAGACTCCGCTTCATTTCGTTTTTCATGCTTAAGTAGTCTATTTTTATACTTTGCTTTGCATTTCGCTGAGATGTTGTTGTCGAATTAAATGAAATGAGAATGAAATTGAAAGTATGTGTTGTGAACAAAGCGGAATTAAATTGGGCAATCGAATTAGCCGCCGACGGAATGATTAGCGATCACAATCATCACAATATTTGTGGGGGGACATTAATTAATGAATTATTTCGATTGTCAAATATTCTTTCATGCCCAAACAATGGATGTTTGTGTCTTCATTAGTAGTAATTAAAATATGTTTTGCTCTTCTTTATTTCATTCTCTTGGTAGCCATAACAAAAGCAAACTTATTATTATTACTATTCAATAATATTAAGATAGATATTATTATTATTCCAAATGGCGTTATTATATGGACCACGAATGTTTTCATCCAGATCATATTTGTAACTCTTTCGCCGGTGTGTTGCCCACCAGCTGTCATTTGTTATGGCAGGTGATCGCTCAACCTCATCTCCTCATCTCCATGGTCCACGCATTTCAATCCCCTTCGCAATCCAAGTAATTCACCTTTGATTCAAATTTACAAGTTTCTGCTTATTATCATTATTGAAAAGTAAGTAATAGCTACGCGGTGCGAACTGACAAGATTAATAATCGGTTATTTTTTGGCGAGAGCGCGCACGCGGTGATCATTTTTTGCTGCCTCCAGTTACAAATCGCTTTAATTAATTTTGCCATTCAGCCCAAATGCCATCCAATCTACTCTTCCTTCCCTTCTCTACCACATCTCCTGCACGTCCACATGCTGGCGATCATTTGTCGACCTCAAAAATATTACACGAGCAAAGCAAAAAAAAAAAAAGAGAAAAGGAGGAAACCATGAGGAAAATAAATCTATTAGTAATAGAAAATGGGTAGTAGTGGCTGAAAGAAGAGAAGCAACGGGGCAAAAGTAAACTAAGAACAAAGGTGTTTCATGCGTGAACGTGCAACTAATGAATAATATCCCACCGCATTGAACACAGGGTTGAACTCGTCTATTTTTCTATTTTAGTTTACGATGGTAAAAGGTATGTGCATTCGAAAATGCCACCCTGTCCACAGAGTGGTAGATTGCAGTCTTATTGTAGTTCGTGTTGGACGTGACGCGACGGGGTTGGGTGTCAAGCCGACATGATTGATTCGAATGAATTTGTACACGCAGACCAGCGCCAGGCTATTTGCCACAACTACAATGTATAATTTAATATAATGTCGCCATTGCCACCTTGCTGCCCACCCGGCAACGGCGGCAACTATCACCGAGACGAAGAAGAAGAAAAAAACAGCACACGTGCCGCAACCGAACGAACGAACAAACGACAAATCGCAACATGCTCATGGGCATGATCCACCTGTCTCTGCTCGCGAAATATGTGTCAAGTTCCTTTCGGGCATCATTAAAGATGCATTAGTCGAATTGCCTTTTACTTTTACATCCGGAAGTGGCAAGGCAATGGAATAAGTATTACGGAATTGCAATAAGTATGAGCGCGCGAGCGGGCGCGTGTGTGTCAAATCAAACCACTGGAGAGTATCATCCCGAATAGCGGATGGGTGGTGAACGACCGCCGCCACCCGGTGTTGCGATTGGTTGGAGCGGGCGGGCGGCGGCGGTTGCTCCGGATTCACCGGATCAATATCACTCTCGGTTGCCACTGCCACCGGCCGCCGGAGCTCCCGGATACCACCCCTCCTCCTC
>JARJDR010000390.1:0-11633 GCA_030264135.1 Myllaena sp. GC000078
GTTCATAGGTAGTCGTCTTTTGCAAAGCATAGAAAACGAAGAAATCTGCTTGTAAATCGAAGGCACCTCGTTAGTTAGCTTCGTACTAAATCAGTGCTACATTCTACACCTTAGTTTTTTAAAAATGATGAACAATTGGTATAAAATTGGTCAATATCGATCTTGCCCCGTTTGCGATCTTACTCCACTTCATTTATCGATAAGTTATGCTTTTCATCAATGCAATAAATCTAACTTCATATTATTTAACAGAAAATTATCTACGCTTTACTTGTTTCCTCTTGCTATTCGAATCGCGATAATACGTTCAAGTGTTTAGAAGTTTAGATCTACACATTAATTATTTATATAACAATAAAAAGCAGAAATTCCCCAGCAATAATAAAAGTTCGCTTTAACGTTTTGCGTGCGCGAATGTGCGACTTCTTTCCCGCTGTGTGTTTTTGGCAACATCTGGTTCGCTCCGGTAATAAATTTTAGAAAGTGTAACACTTACACATACACATACCAACTAATTATATAGTTATATACTTACCCACGTTCGACGTTCGATGTTCAACAGTCGGCGTCGTTTCTCAGGTGCAATATTATTCTTATACTTGTACTTGCGCGTGTTCTTATTTTTTTTCGCAATAATTCTTCTTTATTACTTTTCCTTTTCCAGCCGATTACTTTGCTTTGCAAGCAATTCTATTGTTTAACTAGACGTTTGAGTGTATTCTGAAGAATAATTAGCGAGTTTTTCTTTGTTGGGGGTAGTGATGCAATTTGTTAGAGTGAACACATGTTACCTATTTTCGGGCGTGTTAATTACGCAAAGTACCCATCCATTTATTAATGATGCGGTGGACTGGTGGAGAAAAGCGTTTTTCACCCCATGTGTTAAATCCGCAACGGTTTTATTATACCTGTTGGAGGGGTGGCTAGTCGAGGTAGTAGGATAGGGTGTGCGCCGTAAGGCAACCTAGTTAAAATGGGAAAGTAAACCGCGAGGGCAAGGCGCGCCCCGGGCTTAATTAAATTGCCCTTATTTTCGCCTGCGCCACGTGATATGGACTGTCGTATGCGGCCACCCCCTGATAAATATTTGACATGTATCCGACTACCTATGTCCTACGATTGATTTTACGCTGCTAGGGTGTTCGCGCTCGAAATTTGCTATTTTTTTCACTTCAGCACTAGTGATTCATCGAAAAACTATAACATATTTATAGTTTTCCTTCTTATGTTTATAGCAATTACCTAGTTTCATGTTAGTTTAATAATCGCTTTGTTTAATTAACCTTCCTTGGAATGGAATCGAATTGATGTTAAGGACGCGCGCGCGCGCGCGGTGGAAATCATAATTCTGTGGTGGGCATTCTTTCGTCGATAACATTTGACAGGCAACGGTTCAAGGCTGCGAGCACTCCACCGAACAACGAACGAACGCATCCGGTAGTTGAAATATCACCGAAATTCGCTTTCTTCAATCTCATAGCCATAATAATATCGTTAAGAAACTAAAAAAAGAGTTAATGGAAGCAATTCGCTACGCTTTTGACCTAATGACAACCGACGACTATTTATATGTTTTTTCTTTCTTTTGGTTTGGTACATGAAAGCGAAATAACGGATAAAACACGACTTGTGATTGAGGATATTTAGCCCACCCGTGCATTTGGAATGCGATGATAAACACGAAACACGCAACGCAGCATCCAGCGCCGCGCTAAATGTGTTTGCGTTATAAATCGTTGAGTAATTGTGCGACGCCGACGCCCGACGAGTCCAATGAATAATCGGGCCGTTATCACAAATAAGGCAAACACACATTAAATTATAATATAAATAAGACGATTGTGCGCGAGAGCAAAGAGTGTTGGGCTGACTCATCAGTTTCGGCGCGGCGTTTTTCTTGGTAACTTTCGAGTCAGCGCAGAGGCAATGTATAAAAATACACAACCAGAACACATTCGAGATTGCGAACTTGAAAATCAGCAGCAGCAGCAACTACATAGCAACATGTGTGTGCTCTGGTTGCCATAATAATCATCGCGGCGCACGCCTACTACAACGACAAAAAACCCAGCTATTTTTAATGTTTAATGTCACGTCACATTGCTATGTTTTTGCTTGCGAGTTAGCTATGAGCGCCATTGCGCACGCATTGCATTGAGTATGGGCGATTGCTTCAACACTTGCTTGGTTTGTTGCAGTTCTTGACAACAACGGGCGCATCTTGTTTAGCCTCTCCGATGTGCGCGCTAGCACCAGCAAGTCGAGCGCTGGAACAACAACAACAACAACATCAACAACGGATGCAAGTCATCGAATAGGGTGCATCGGTTACACCTGAAATTCTCCGGGGCCGGGATAGTTTTGATGTGCCGCGAGGGGGCGGGGGAGATGAGGATGTGCACCACGGGATTTGTCAAATTAATGCGTTTTTGGTAATCGGAGCAGCATCATCCCCAGGACGAGACGACCCTGACGATTAAAGGAAAGGAGGAATCATCGGCATCATGCCACAGCTGCAGACGCCACCGTGCATTGATGCGCCACCGGCGCAACGGCAGCACGTCGCCAACAAGCTGAGCATCTTCAGGGATGTGCCCGCCGTGCACGGGAAGCAGCCCACCGCAAATGTCGCGCGCACGCGGCTCAGCAATCATCAGAGGAATCTCAGCTTGGACTTTCGGTGAGTACATTATGTCATTCTCTACAGAGGTGAAATGTAAAAACATACATAACATAAGTTAGTTAGCATTAGCATTGGTTAGTGAAGTAGTAAGAACGTTGGTTATTATTAAAAAAGAGAAACGACGATTTCACTTTTTATGTTTTGCGTTTGCCGTGCCGAATTTCGACGTGTTTCGCGAAGCGCAATACTTATTTTATAAATACATAATCAAATGCGCGCCACGTTAAATGTTAAACGGCGTAAAATTGACCAGATAATGCGATTTCTTTCTATTCAAAATACTTAACCACCATTCTTCTTCTTTTATTGAATACGATTGGTTTCAATTGACTTTTACCTGCTCTGCTGCCGTTTAATGAGTCAATTAATTTAAATTAAAAACATGACCGTGGATGATTGTATCAATACATGGGTGGTTCGTTATTTGCACAAAGCATGTGCAATAAAATAACTTCATTATCTCGTGGCACGTCGTGTGCTCAGCGATTAATTACCTATTTGCATTTCGTTGCGGCAATACACAATACTTACGCTCGATTCAATTGTGCTCTGATAACTTTTCCACGGCGTAGTTTTCTTTCTTCGAATATGCTGATTGTTCCTCAATACTTTGGTAAAGCAAAACAAAATACAAAGTGGAAGGTATTACCTACGTAGATCCACCTGTCGATCACCCATGCACAATGCCGTATTGTGACGCCAGCCACGTGCACGCACCTTTCATAAGCAAATCGAAATCGCACCAGGGCGGTCGGTGTTTAGCTTCTCAATTACATCAATGTTACGCAAACGCGTCGCGTTTGACGTCGGCTTCCGACGCGCATAGTTTATGAATATACATATCGGCTGCTTTTGGTGTGTGTTACATACCAGTTTCTTGTTCGAATGTTCAATGTTCAATGATTCATCGTTTACGTATGCTACACACGGGGGGGACCTGCAGCACAACAACGCCACATGCCTTGTTATCTCGCGTTTGGGCGCCGATAAATGTTTTATGGAGCACCTCTCCAATTAAGATTGTTACGTGCCGCTCGCGTGATGCGCATTAAGCGATAGGAATTGATAAACATCAGCAATGAAACAATGATAGGTGCCTTACCCCACTTTTGAATAACACCTTAGTTGTCTCGCGAAGCGTAAACGAAACATGTTGGTTTATAGATCGATGGGTATACCGCTGCCGCCCGTGCCGCAGACGGTCGTCGCTTCAACGAGCACACTGCATCATCGCAACCGCAGCCTCGATTCAGCCCTCCAGCGCATCCCCGAGGTGGATGTGACGCCGTCGCCGGATAGTGAGACGGTCGCCGCCGCGCTGCTGGCCGCCACGTGCGTGGACAAAGCCAAGGCGAAGACCACCAGGGATGAGCTCGCCTCGTTGGGTTCCGATGATTCCGGTATCCTTTGCGGGTCGGATAGCGGCTCGACGAGCGACAGCGCTGGCACACGCGAGTCCAGCGTGGAGTTCCTGTCTAACAACCAGAGCAGGGAGTCGTTGGATAAAGAAGACGATGGGGATGAGGATACACCGACAGCGGAAGAGGCTGATGTGCCCGTTGCCGACGCTGTGGAGTTATTGGCGCCACAGCAACCCAAGCAGAGCGGCCTGCTGCGCATGTTCGAGTGCGACGTGTTCAACGTGCACATGGCGATGCACTACCTCTTCAACAGCAAGGAGCCGGGCGTCCAGAGCTACATCGCCAACAAGATGTTTAGTTTCGCCGACGGCGCGCTGGATTTCTACCTGCCGCAGCTGGTGTGCATGTACATTCAGATGCAGGACGTCGCCGAGGTGATCCATCCGTATCTCGTGCATCGCTGCCGCAAGTCGGTGGATTTTTCCTTGAAGTGCGCGTGGCTGTTGGATGCGTACAGTGCCGAAGTTACGCTTCCATCGAAGAAGAAACCGTTGGGAATTAAACTGCGGGATAAGATACTCGCTGATGAGTTTCGTGCGGCCAAGACAGCGACGGTGATGCCATCACCACCACCACCACCGCCACCACCACCCCCTTGCGGGGATAAACTGATGGTGCCGGCGATAGCTGCCGTGAAGAAGACCCACCAGCGATCGCAGAGCGACGCATCGGCGCTGGTCGGCGGTATGAAGAGGTGCGCCAGCTCCAGTAAGCTGTACATCGGCGATCTCGCCTCCGGGCGCGCCTTCGACAACGGCTGCACGTGCTACGAAAGCTGTCAGAGTGTCGTCAACGATCTCAGGGGAGAACGGACTGAATGCACATGCGGCGTACGTATGCGTTTGTTTGCTGTGCTCCTGTAGAAAGAACTAACCATAGACCCTTTTTTGTTGTTTTCTTGGATTAATCCCGCAGGCACCTAGATTAGACCCCGAGCTGGCGTTCATGCAAGCACTGATTACGATAGGCAAACTACTGAGTTCCATACCGACGAAGGAGGCGAAAACGACAAGACTGAGAGCCGAACTGACTATGCTTAATCTCAACCTGCCGGCGCGCGTCTGGCTGCCGCTGAATAGTGACGCACCGCACCACGTCGTGCGCATTCCGTCGCAGGTGTCCGCCGTGCTAAATTCCAAGGACAAAGTAATATCTACCTTTATCTCCTAGGGGCCTACCATTCTTAGTTATTTGCTTTCTAGGCCCCTTACATCATCTACGTGGAGGCGTTGGACGTGCACGACCTCTACTCGAGCCCGGTGCCCACGAAGATCATGACCTCCTCGCTGCGGCATACAAAGTCGGAGGAGAACCTCGGCGCCGACACGGCATCGCTGTCGGCGTTCAGCCTCTGCGGCATGATGGTGTGCGACGACGACCCCGACTGGAGCCAGGAGGACGACGAGATCTCGCTGCAGTACTGCAAACAGCCGGCGAAGTCCGTCGAGCGCGATACCATCTCGCAGCTGTCGCAGGAGTCGAGCGACTCGCGTGAACAGCCACCGCACTTTATCGAGGCGGGCGATATCCGCCGCCGCCTCTCCGACTGGGTGCACGCTGATAAGACGAAGAGTTTCACGCACGACCCCAAGGATCCCAGCGCCGCTGCTCTAAAAGAGTTGTGGAAGGATAAGGAGAAGCGCGTGCGGGAGGCGTCACCCTATGGGCATCTTACCAGCTGGAAGTTGCTATCGGTGATCGTGAAATGCGGTGATGACCTCCGGCAGGAGCTGATGGCCTCACAGCTGCTGCAGATGTTCCAGAAGATTTGGGAGATGGAATGTGTATCACTCTGGGTGCATCCCTACAAGTATGTTACGATTGCTGGCGACTAATTGACAGATGTTTGTTGATTAATGCGGGTTTGATTGCAGAATCTTGTGTCTATCCAGCGATAGTGGTTTAATCGAGCCGATTCTCAACACTGTGTCGCTGCATCAAATCAAGAAGAATTCGCAGCTGTCGCTGCTGGAGTACTTCATCCGGGAGTACGGCCCGTGCACGTCGGAGGCGTTCCTCACCGCGCAGCGCAACTTTGTGCACAGCTGCGCCGCGTACTGTCTCATCTCGTACCTCATGCAAGTCAAGGATAGGTAATTACCACCCACATAATTTACCCATATAGCATGTAGTAACTGGGTTTACATCAATCCGCAGACACAACGGCAATATCCTGCTCAGCTGCACCGGCCACCTCATCCACATCGACTTCGGCTTCATCCTGTCGACGTCGCCGAAGAATCTCGGCTTCGAGAAGTCGCCGTTCAAGCTGACGCCCGAGTTCGTCGAGGTGATGGGCGGCGTCGGCTCGGACATGTTCGAATACTTCAAGATCCTCATGCTGCAAGGCTTGATCGCCGTCAAGAAACACCAGGACAAGATCGTGCCGCTGGTGGAGATCATGCGCGCGTCCGGCTCGCAGCTGCCGTGCTTCAAGCTGGGCGCCGCCACCGTGCAGAAGCTGAAAAAGCGCTTCCTCACGCACCTCACCGAGGAGCAGATGCAGCTGGAGGTGGAGCGCATGGTCGACGACAGCATGAACTCGCTGTCGACGAAACTCTACGACGGCTATCAGTACATCACCAACGGCATACTGTAATATTCGCGAAGACTGGTAGAAAGAGCGATTTATTTGATGTTTTCATTGTATCAAACACTTTTGAGGTAATCTTACATAGTCTAAATATCTTAATCAAGTAAAATGTCCAAAGATTGAGCAGGCGTTGGTAATTTGTCGGAAGCTTTTTGTCAAAAAAAAACGGTGTGTTGCGATCGCCTGGTTTCAAAGTCCAGTTTTGTTGAAGGAAGACAGGTGCGATTCGCAATGTGCGTCTTGTGTCGCGTATGTAAAATACTTGTAAATTTTATGCTAACAAATTAATTGTACATATTAGACTTTTTTAAGCACTCAATAGTGGAAGGTTCGCGCCCCCCATTTGGGTATGATTTTGTATAATCGTACTCAACTCTTCGTTCATTCATTGTCATTTCAATAACTATCTAGAATATAGACAAGAAACATGAAGGGGAATGATTGAAGGAAGACTTCATACAAATTACACATAAAATAATACTCAATTTATTATGGTCATGACTATGCGAATAACTTGTAAATATTTTATTAACTTAGTAAGTTTTTGTGTACATATAGTCAATTTTTCAACATATTCTAGCGATCCAACTTCAACTTCTACCTACCAACAATTACTCTGTATGCAGTACATACATGCTATCGCTTTCTTTACGGTTTTACTACAAAGCATACAAAGCAAAGAATCTGTTATTTCGGTGATCACAAATATCTATTCATACATACTTTATGCTGATTGATTTATATTTTATATTTATGTATATGAATGTGATTGGATATATGATTGGATTGGAATTCATCTGTAACCAGTTATTCCTCAACTTGAATATGTGCAAACAAAACACTTGTGCTCTGTTTTCTTCTTGCTTTTATCAGCATATTCAGTTGAGTCACTGGAAGTAATCATATTGATCAAAGTTTATATATTGTTATTATACTCTCTCAATTCAATGGCTTGAATATGGCAAATAATTAATTTCTGGCATTAACACCCACATTGCTGGAGTTAACAATGGTATAATGTAATTCCCATTACAATCAAGCAAATATTGACATTTATTACATTATCAGTTTATTTTGTTTATCAATCAGTTATCGGTTTGGAGTGGTTTAGATTCGAACCGATGCAAAGATGGTAAGTCTCAATTAGTTCCTTCTTTCAATAGCGCGTGTTTAGTACGCGTAGGCCTTGTTCTGCTTAATTAGTCGGTCGAAGATTAAATTAAGACCGTTATTCAGCATCCATTGCATTCGCGAAACTTAACCCAATCCTAGCGCGGGTGTTTTTGAGTGACAGTGCCAAAAATAGAAGCGTAGAAGTAGAAACTTACAATTAGTTGCAAAGTAAGTGAATAAAAATACTTCATATTCTTTTGATAAATATAATTGCGCGAAATTGACTAGAAATCCTAGCGCAAATTCATCGTGCGTTGTGTCGTGAAATGTCGAGTCACTTCTTACGTGCTGCACAACTCGTGGTAATTCATAGTATAAATTGCAAAACTATTATACATAATATTGTTATTAAAGCTTAGCATCTCAAACGGCATTACATGCATAACAAATTTGCGATAATTATTAAAAATCTTAGAACATATTCCAATTTATTCCAATAAGAACGCGATAATTAACCTCAAAATTGCAAGTTGGCCTTTTTAGCAGAAAATATCGTGCTCTTTAGCGATAATTGAATATAATTGCGTATTGTGTTGATAATTAGCAGAGTAGTTATCTTGTAATTAATTATAAACTGTCAAACATATACCTCTATACCTTTTTGAAGGAAGATGTTTCGAAGCCGATCGGCGTCATTGATCGGCGTACAAATTGGTACAAAAAACGTGTTTGCTGGTTGCATACAAGTGATCCAAGTGATACAAGTTGAATCAAGTTAAATGTCTGAAATTATTTAATTGTAAGACAAAGGTTTTAAGTTTTAAGTGAGATTGGAAACGTTAGCAAAGATATTATCTATTGCTAAACAAATAACAAATCTAGTATGTTCATAATTATAAGAAATTGAAATTAGTGAATTGTATTTGTTTTTTGTTGAACAGGTTTCATCAAACTGCCTTTTTGCTACAGCATTAATCGCGTTTTTTCGATCAACTCCAATCAACCCTTTAGCCACCTCACCATTCCATAAGCATTTGTCTCAAAATTGCTGTAAGTATCTTTGATTACCTAATTTCCACATTTTCCACCTTTGATAGTGACTTTCCATCAATTTAGTTTCTGTTTCTTTATACATACAGGGAAAGCCAGGTAAGCCTAGTTAGCTGGCGCCGACCGTACATAGGTGTAATAAATTTGGCATCATCCATCAATAGTCTGTGCAAAGAAGCGAAGATGCAGTCGAAAGAAGAGGAATACCGACTGCCGTCGTGCGTGAAGCCAGTGAGCTACGATCTCACCGTTTACCACACGGCGGAGAGCTTCAAAACCGGCGATTTTCGCGGCGACGTGAAAATCGACATCAAAGTCACGGAATTCGTGTCGGCGCTGCTGCTGAACGCGAACGGTTTAAAGGTCGACACGGTGCGCGTGAATGGTAAGCCGGTGCAGTTTGGCATTCTGCCGGAGAGCGAACGCATCGAGATCTACGCGCCGCACAAGAAAGGCGCCGGCACGATCGACATCCGCTTCTCGGGCAGCATGCTGAAGAAGCTCGTCGGGCTCTACACGAGTAAATATCGGACGGCCGACGGCGTCGATCGGTGAGTCCGAAATCCACTATGATTAACGGTTATTATTGATAGATCGTAGTATTCCAATAGCAATTGCCGTTTTTTATGTTGTGTTCTACTTTGAACAGGTGAAAGGTTTTTAAATTGTTATAATTTTCTCCTTCCTCAATCCATAATTTGAGAGGAATTAGTTTAATTAATAATTAGCGAAAATGGGTTACGTACGTAGCGGAAGTGTTCTTTCTTGCGACGGCTTGTGCGATAAGAATGCTGGCTGATAATCTGAATTTGTTTTGCATGCAGTGTGCAAAAAGATACAGATCGCAATTCGTAGGTAACGAGCGGAATAAAGCAAACGCTTACTTCTTACTTACGTAATTGTTTGCTGCGCGATGCGAAGAAGTGACTTTTCTTAATTCTTTGTTTGTTACAATTCATATTCATTTCTTAAATATGTTCGTTACTTAAGTAATTTTATCAACACGTAATGCCTAATGCCTAATGAATATTAATTTGCCAGAGTATTTTATTATCAGGCGATTTGTTTGTTTTCATAATCACCATATCGCGAACGCGCGCGCGCCAGCGTTTGATTTGAATACGAAATTTGATGTCGGCCGACGAACCGAAGAGTGTTACGTGAGTTATAAATATTTATACGGCGGGCATTGCAATGTTGTAGCATTTTCAGCGGCGTGCAATGCATAATGTACCTAGCTAGCAACGAAACGAAATTGACCGTTAATGTATACGTGCCTGGTGTCTGTGATAGCAAAGAATTTCACTTTCTAATCGAATCGATGCTATAAATAGAGTGCGAAGTTTAACAGCCAGAGATGTGCTTTAACTATCTACGGCCAATCTCTCATCGGCCATAATTTGCGTTACTTTTCTTTGTGCGTAATTACCACACACTTGTAATAATCACAAAAAAAATGAATGGAAAGTTAATTACCCACTTCAAATCATTGACAATGTTCTTCATAATTACTTGATATATTCAATCATCTTTCTTTACTAAAAACGAACCGATTTGGTTGAACTTTAACAGAACTATCATTGTTGAGAGATGATTACAAATTTCAGAATAAAACAATTAAAACACTTTAATTTTGCGAGCTAGGTAATCAGTGATACTGAGAGTATGAAGTCGGCATCAATTGTTATGCACCATAACGTATCTATTGCTTAATGAATATATTAGTAATAACTATCCACGTCGCATTCGTTTTAATATTAATGAGCATATCATTGGCGTTGCGTTTTCTAACGCTTTGTGTGTGAATTACATTCGTGCTCTCATGCAACCGGCATAAACACATTTTATAAAAGAGAATTTAATAGAAATGACTCGTTATTAAATCATGCTAGAAATATAAAACATAGTATTCTATCGCTTGCATGAATTAATTCGTAGAACACATAACAGAATTATACGTATTTGACTTGTTAATTTAATATTAAGCCCAAGGAGTTTGATTATCATTCGCAATAATCACATTATCACATACATATACACGACGCGGCACGGCGCATTTTATTTATGTCTCCATAAATAAACATTCGACACAAACGACACATTACTGTCAATCCAATGCGACTGTTCACTTGTTCACTGTGAGCATCAAATAGATAACGACATGCCATCAACATACCACGTTTGTTTGGGTTTGAGATGCAGAAAATCGACACAATCAACACTTGTTTGGACTTTTAGACATATGCGTCATGTACACACGATAATTTCACACTGACAATTATAAATGCATGTATTTACCAGCGCTGGATAGTAGAGGATGTCGCAAATTTGCAAATTTATCATGCACGCCAAATAAATGAAATTTTACTCAATTACGGTTTAATTGTTGTGTGCGTATGCGTCTGTCTGGCACGAAAAACATTTCAATACTTGCTTTACTTATTTTTACGCGTCATTGCATTTCTAAGGAAACAGAAACTCAATTTAAATACCGCAATAGATTAAAATATAATGCGAGCAAGTACATAAACACTTTCAAACACATTCTATTTCTATTCAACGCGTGATAGAATAGTGGTCAGTCGTCACATGTACATGACTTAAGTCAGAAAGATTGTAATGGTAGTGTGTATCTTTCTTATTCCTCATGATGATGATGCATTTGGCTGCATCTATAAAATGCAATTACGCATCGGCCGGCCGCGATGGACGGACGAACGGACGAGAACACGCGCACACGAAGATTATTATAAACATACACGGGTATGGTAGG
>JARJDR010000400.1:0-19039 GCA_030264135.1 Myllaena sp. GC000078
TGCATTCGCTTGCGTAATTCATTTAAATTTATTAAAATTATCAGCGCACTGGGGCAAGAGTTTATTAATCAGTTTGCGAAACAATAACAAATATTATAATTCAGTGCGTATGGACACGCACATGGCGAACTTTCAACCCCACGGCGCGTGCGTAAAAAATGCAAAAGGGTACTACGCGTACGTGGCCGCGAAATTGAATTTTCCATCGGTTTCTCATTCTCATGCTCTCTGCATAGAAAGCGGAGGGTAAGACAAACAGAGCCGGATACATTATCGTCCGTTGTCCATTCGGGTTCGGGTACATGCGTGCAGGGGTGGTAAGGAAGGAAAGGAGGCTCGCGCGTCAAGGACGCTGGGGGTGATTCTTCATGCGTCCGAAATACCACCGTGGGAATAATGCTTTTAACTCGCTCGCCGCCGCGTGCAAAGCAGCAGCCGGGCGATAAAGCGTGTGCGTTTTGTACGCATTGCATAAATAAAGATGAGGATGATCCTTCGACCTCTTCGTCCAGCTGTCGACTTTATCGCATTTTTTTCGGCGCCATTCCCAAGAAATGCAGTGAATCATCGCAATTTTAACATACAATCCTTGTAATTATCCTTATGCACACGGTGTAATATTGTAAAGATTTGAAGCACTAACGCGTTGTTTTCGAGATGCAAATAACGGTTTGGGAAATTTATCGCATATATTTAGGGCGGGCGCATTCCCAGGACATCGCTCGTCGACGTCGACGTTGGACGTCAGCGGCGGGGAAATGCCCTCGAGGCAGAGGAGCGCGCGGGCAACTCAAAGTTTAGCATTAGGCACGGTGTTTTGTTTTCACGTGGCTTTATTTTTTCCTCAACACTTTTTTTACGCTTTTTGTGCCTCGTTTTAGGGGCTGCATGATTTTATTTTATTTCCAGCGTGTGCCTGCATTGCTTGCGGGTGGTAGATAGCAAGCGTGGCGTCAACGCAAATACAATTAAAACTCGGTAACGACCGACCGGCGGCGGCGGGGGTGGGTGGTGTGGGATTAAAACGAGCGCGCGAAGATTTGAATGGGCGATCGGAAAGAGGACGATGCAAATGCGTCCGTCCGTGTGTGTGCTGATAGGAACGAACCGTAAACAAATTTGCGGTTCCTTTTTTGTTGAGTCGCAGAAAAGTTTAGATAGTGCGGCGCCGTTTAGGAAACGCTTTGCATGTTTGCTTGCAGAATGGATGGCGTTAAAGTAAATATTAATTCTTCCACCATAGTACGTAGCGTAATTTAATTTGATTAATATGAATATGTTTATACTAACAAACAACTGGAAATGCAATTTTTGAAAACTAGACCGAATTGGCAACGTGATGAAAACAAGCACAAACGCAAAGGAAGATCGAATCGATGGTGTAATATAATAACTGAGCGTGAGTTGGTGGCAGTGCGAAGAAGAAGCGACTCGAAGGGAGAATTAATTAATTTTCGCGCTTTTTCCCCTTCGACGCTGGGGAGAGGTGGATGGAATCGCTACAATACGTCAGCTGCTGTTAGCTTTGCCCCGGTATTTATCGCAGCGAACAGATTAGAACAGATTTCGGTACAAATACTTTCCTAATCACACACGCCTAATCCTATTATCACCGCCGCAATACTCGAACACTCGAGGCATCGTGTTAATAACATCAACATTGAATATAATTTTTAGTTTAACAGCGTTAATAATTTGCGTTTCTTGTGTAAAATCACAATAATGCCTGCGGCGTATGATGATGATGATTACGTCAAGGCAATCCTGTATTTTGCATGGCAGGACGCCTGCAATGCACTTTACTGCATCGCACTAATTGCGTTAACTCGCAACGCGACGAATCTCCCTGCGGGCCGCTCCAACGGCGTTCTGGCATCCCTTCCTTCCTTCATTCTTCGTTCGCCACGTCCTTTCTGTTTGGCTTTCTCCAGACGTTTAAACACGCAAGGTAGCGCTGCAGATAAGTAGAGCGCGAATAGAGGCAGCGCGGCATAGTTGATGAACTTGCAAAGCACTTCAGTTTTCGACGCATTTGCCTAGGATCTCCTCTCGTGTGTTTGCGTGGGAAGTGGGAACGTCCTAGTTTGAAAGTGTGCCACTGCTGTTGCTTGGCTGGTGTGTGTATGTGTGTTTGTTTAGCTAAGAAGCTCAAGCTGCTTTGCGTACGACCCTCTGTTGGCTTATACCTGCCTCGCCGTCAAGACAATAATAATATGCTTCCGTTTGGTGTATTCCCGTGCGCCTTCGACTTCTTCTTCGCATTCCCCTCCGCATTGGTGGCTGCGTCGCAAAATAAACTTGGGGATGATGTGAGGTAAAGATCGGGTTTCCGCGCGAAAATTAATATCGAATTACCCAAATGCTCAAAGCTGTTGTATTCGGAAGGGCATAGGTTTTTCCTTTTCCCCTTCTCTCAAAGCGCAAAGTCGATAACAACCGCCGCCGCCGCCGCCGCCCTCGGTGGAAACTAGGTAGGCAGTTAATTGCCTTTGAGTACTAGATTAGAGCAAGTCGCAAGGCTTTGGTGGTGTAATGGTGATTTCGTATCTATTACCGTGCACCGACAACGAAATATTACCCTTCAACTTTGCCTCGTTTTTGCCCAGTTGTATATCAAGTATGAACGAGTTGCGGCTGGTTAAGGTTACTGCTTGACCGTAACATAAGTCAGACGGGGGGAGGGTGGTGGTGTTGGTTTTACGTTTACAACCCGTTGCATTACCACCAGCATGCCCTATCATTGCAAGAAATAAACAATGCGGGACGGCGATGCGATGGGACTTGACGAAT
The DNA here is from genome assembly GCA_030264135.1 of Myllaena sp. GC000078. NCBI lineage: Eukaryota > Metazoa > Arthropoda > Insecta > Coleoptera > Staphylinidae > Myllaena > Myllaena sp. GC000078. The sequence goes on from JARJDR010000400.1 coordinate 2,791, forward strand.
GTTGCGCTGTGGTTTTACGCCTTGTCGATCACATCCGGCAACATGGTTAGTTGGGTTGGTTGGTGCGAGGAGCGCACTCCATTATCGGCGTATTGCGGTCGGTGCGCGCCGCAGCAGCGTGCATAATCCGTGCTGGTTGTGCAGTGATTTGCCGCATTCTCGCACCCACACACATACCTGTCGCAATCGATCACTTCATTAATCTGCCGGGGGCGGGCTGTGCAAATTCGCTATTGTTTGGATTGAGAGCGAGAGCTCTGGCTATGATTGATACGTGATCGGGATATTAATTTCAACTGGAAATCAAAATTTATTATTGTTATTTCTGTAGCGGTTTTTCTTCCGTCGACGTCGGGTGCGGTATGAGTTATATGCAATGAAAAGAGGGCGACAAGCCTAACGCGACCAGCGATCACAAACCGCGATAAATTTCCCGCCACCGCCGCCGTCGCCGTCGTCTTGAAATGCGCGGTATGCACGCATGCAAAATCGCCACCATGGGGATTGCTTTTCAGTGCCTCGTTTTCTTATCCAGCTCGCCCCCTTCTAACGCCGCGGTTGCAATGGCGCCTCGCTTTAACCTTTCCTTACAGCGCAAAGGGCTTTGCGCCGATGGCGGCACGGTGATGCCGTGTGTGGGTGTGGGTTTGTAAGTTAAAATCTCGGGTAGAACCTCGCATAAGTATAAGTATACGCGTTGTGTTTATGAATCTTGATGCATTGTTTGGATACATTTTACATTTCTAACTGTTATTAGCACAATGACCGGTGACCATGCAAGTGGTTGACGCAATCAATTTGCACGGGTGGAAGAAATGCGATGCAATTAAACGCCCGCGCCGGCCCGATCGGCAGTTCATTTTTCACCCGGTAGTGCCATCGGACCGCAACCGTGAGACATCGAATTTGCGGCGCTCGCGCAAGCAAGAAGCAAGCGTCGAAGTCCTTTATTAAAAACGAGTCCGGCGACAATTAATCAATTACCCTCGACGGCGCCGGCGCCCGAACGCTTTATCTCCGGACGACGAGAGCAGCTTAAAGTAATTTCATCACATTGTACGCTGTCCGGCGTGGTGGACGCATGCAAAAATCCTGTTTCTTCTGGTGTGGTGTGGTGGGATTAATCCACAGGACCCCCTCCTGGACATTTCTTGTCGTAGCGCTTGGTGTGATGGAAAAAGTTGGAAAGGGTTGGCGTGGGTGATAAATCGTGGCATCGGCTTTAGGAAAATTAGCCACCCGGCTCGCACTATTATTATGCGACGTTAGCGTTAGATTGCGACGATATACGCACGTGGGGATGGGTGGGTGGGTGGTGAGTGAGGGCATATATGCATGCACGCACGCAACCATTGACCGCGTCACGCAAGAACGCCTGGACGGTGGCGGCGGTGAGCGACACAATCGAGCGGCTTGACCGCTTTCGCATTTCATTATGCCTCCCCTCATCCGAATTCTCGCACGCGCGCACGCCGCTGGCTGGCTGGATTTTCGTAAACCGCTATTTCCATTTCGGAACTACGCGTTAGAACTAACGCGTGGAGGCGCCGGGGAAGTAACGATTAAAGAACACAAAATATAACTGATTTGGATTCAGAACTCAATATTCACTTGAAAACATTCTAGCGAACAGGGTTAATAATTAAACAGATATTAAGTGAGGGTGGCACCGGAATTCGCTGGCGAGCATTGTAACCATATAACCACAAAGGATGTGCTACAAATGTTTGCTGGTGAGATAGCGGAAAATTGCGGTTCATATTCCGGGAATATGCTTGTATTTAACAGCGAATTACGCTAAACCCCTACGCCGAAAAAGGAACCGGTGTGAAATATCGTGTAAATTTATTTATCTCGCACACGGGCAGGATAATAGGAGCAACTGTCGCCTTTCCGGCTGCAAGCTATTGATGTAGTCGCCGGCAGCGTCGGCAGCGCCTTCGACGAATGCAGGATTTACGCTTGTCGCACGGCCTAAAATATTTACATCCAGTTTTCCACAAATAACAGTCGTGACAGCTTGAGCGCCGCGAGATATCCGGCGCGCCCGATGTATAAATAATACATTGACTGTTTGACTTTGCGCACGAGGAGAGGAGTGTGATGGCGTCGGCGTCGGCGCCGCCAGGCAGCCGTGGATGAGTTCGATGCAAAATTTATGTGTATGGAAACGATAAGCATTGTCGTCGGCTAAGATTTTCTCGGGCGGCGCCGACGCGCCCATTCGGCAGGAGGTGACCTTTTTTGAGAGCAGCGCAAATATCCTTAGCATTTTGCCTTTCTTCTTCTTACTGTCCTTCTTGTTTTGTGCAGTGAGCGACATCGTCCATAATCTAATACCGATCGAGCGGGCCGGATGATTTCCGTTCTTACCGTCATCTTTTTGTGCACGGTGGTGGACCACCGGGGCGAGGGAAAAATCTTGGGTAGGCGATTCTGCGTTGTTTGCGTTTCCGCATTCGTGCGCGACCGAAACGCTGCGCCGGCGCCGGCGTCGCCAATATCCAAAATCGAATCAGTCAATGCAGACGGAAGACGTCGCCGTCGTCGTGGCGGAAAGAAACGGGACAAAACGTGTGCAAAGGAATACTGGGGATGAATGTTAAACGGGGCGGCGGGTATGCACGCGGAGAAAGCGAAAACATCCGGTCAACAGTTTATTGTATTTGTTGTTTTTTATTGAGTGGGGAAATCTCCCCGGCGTCGCGCACAAGGGACCGATTGCGATCCAGTGCGCGGCGCGCGGCGCGCGGAATATTAAAGTATCGAAAACAAATAAATTCCGCGCGAGCGCAGCCCAAATTGTCGAAGAGTGAAGCGCGCGCACGTGATGGGCCGCGCATCGGTCAATCATTGTTTACTCTGTGTGTTTGCCAATAATATGCGTTTCGCGCTATGAATAAATATTGAAATTAAATTTATTCATGCGTAAATAATGTGGAGTAATATGCTATTTGCCGATAATAATATTGACTTTTCTTACGCATTACGAGGATGGGCGCATTGCAGATACGAGCAAGCATAAAATAGGAAGGTAACTTATTAGTATTGTAAAAAAATATTGATGAATGCACGCGATAAATTCAGATGCAAATCAATTTCTTTGTGTGCGAAATTGCAGTGGACAAATTGGACGCAATACATATCCGTTTTCCTGTCCTGTCCTGTTCTGTCCTTGAACGTGAGCAAAACAACGCCGTTGTTAATCCTGATAAATGTCACTCACACATTCCGCTGAGCAACGCTTTGTTTTCGGCCATTAAATTGAATTTTATGGATTGCAATGCGTGCGGGGGGCCATATTCATCAATCGACGGCGGCGCGGCGCTAACTTTTAATATAGATTGCGTTCAATAAGCAGCGCGAGAAGAAAATTACACATTCGTACGCATATACCTATGAGAGGGGGCGCGATAAAAATAACGAGGACAATTATTTCTCATGAATATGCATTGTGCACATTTTTCATAACGCAAGCGCACCCGGCTGGCTCTTGCTGCATTCAATGAAAACCAAACCGTCACCCTCGCAGCAGCACCTAGTGGCGCGCACATACATTGTGCAAATGCCGATGAAAACCCAAACGCCAACCGCGTATACCCACATTCATAATTCTTTCTTTTTCCACCCCCTTTCGCCTTCTTTTCTAGTTTTTCCTGCTTTTTTCTTTTTTCCAGTCGAAGTTTTTTCTCTGTTCTCTCTGCATTTCGATTGTTTCACGCCCTGTTTTATTTTTCTCTCGTCCTTTGTGTGGGTTTTAAGTAGTTGGGAACGTGCGCGTGGTTATTCATCGACGTCGCATCGACATTTGCGTATTTGAAAGTATAATTAAGTGCATTTGCATTTGCTACAATTTCTAAGCGTCATTGCACCTGGGGAAAATCACGTAACACCACCAATGGCGCGGTGTAAACGATTAATTTAATCAATAAGACGCTTTCCACTAAAATATGGGTGGAAACCACGAATTTGTGTGCATGATGTGTTTGTTTTACGGGCGTTTATATATTGCGCCGTCGCGTCGGTGAAATGCTATCAGTATGCATAGGTCAAACAATATATTATGATGTGTGTGGTGTGTATATTTGGCGTTGGGAAAAAAATCGAACGGAAATCATTTGCATGTCGACAGTTGATATAAATTGCGTCGTTTGACAAAAGTGGAATTTATTATGCACATCTGCAACCGACCGACTCACCTATCCAAATACAATTTCAATTGTCATCGCGTTATGAATAAATTGCAATCGGTTTACGCGTATATACGCGTCCATAATAATTGTGCCGCTCTACGTTAGCATTACGTGTTCAAATTTATTTTCGCGCAGCTTTCGGTCTCCTGTTGTGGACAACAATAAATATATGCACACGTCGGCGGCGACATTGAGCCTCTTGTATAATATAATAAATCAATATTTAAGCGCAGATGCATTTAATATAAATCTATAAATATTATGATAGGATTAAATTGGAGGATGAGTGAATTACTTAAGGGATAGTAAGGATATCGTGTATCAATGTACCGGCAAATTCGACAAGTACACTGTAGCCGGAGTAAGTACACAGTGGGCTGTGTGCGAAATCTCGGCGAAGAAAGCCGGGCAATATCCTAAAGCCGTGCACGTCATTCGTCCAATTTCCGGCGGCGGTCGGACGCAAAATGATTATCGCACAGCCTCACGCAGCCTCATCCCCCTCCTACGGTGTCGAAAACAAGGACAAAGTGGAGAAGAAGTAAAGTGTCACCTATAAAATAAGATAAATAGAAAACGGTCGCGAGGATCGAGGCGTCGGCGTCGGCGTTGCCCCGGTGGCGACGACGACTAATACACGAAAAGAGCGCCGCGACGAATGAACGAAAAGCCTTTCGTTTTCTACTTATTTTTCATTGGCCTCCGGCGCTCGAGGTGCGAAAAGGACACCCTCCCATTCCTGTCACGTAAATATGGATGCGGCGGCAACGGCGATAATGGGGTATGGGTGATAAAATCGAATATCCGATCATTTCGGTGGGCGCGCGGGGGCGCGGGCGGGGGGGCACCAAATAAATAGACAAACGCTGGCCCCGGCATAGATACTGAGCAAACATTATCCAAGGAAATTATGTAAAAAATGTTCGTTCGGGGTATCCCGAGCGTAAATTCCATCATCAAACATTCATCCATTCTTATTCGATTCCATACCGTTCTATTCAACGCATGTAATAATAGGAAAAAAATTCATAATAATAAAATCATGTTTTGTGATTTATGCGCCTTTTATCAGCGGGAAAGTTTTCGTATACTCTTAAAACTTGGAAATGCTATGTGATTATTTAATCTCGGGAAGAAAGAAGAAGAAGAAACTTTAACCCAAATCAAGGATCATCAACTATTGTGACATGTAGTGCGCACAGCCACTTTGCCCGCACTCACCTTGAAGTGTATGCGCACCCGGAAGCCGCGGAAGGTCGTTGCGAATGTATATGTGTGTGCGCGCGCGAGCTCAAATTGATATAATTACGGCCGCCCGCCATGAAACGAATGCACTTTGCATCCGAGTTCCTTCGTACGGCGCGGGCGCGCGCGGGCAGGTGCCACTCGACTCTGGCCGCCCCGACTATCCATGCTACACAATTATATATATTCGGCTGCAGTACTGCCGGCTGGTTGGTGTCGAAATATACATTACAGTATGGCTCCTGGTGCCGCGCTTGCATCCGGCGCAATGCCAAGTTTGCATGTGCGCCCGGCGCCTCCACGCTATATCTAAAATTTGCGCTGCTAGTTATCGCATCCGTGTATCGACCCTCTCTTCCCGGCGATGAGGTCAGAGCGGCGGCAGTGGAGGCGGCCCGAGGAGGGCGGTTGATATTAATGGGAATTAGCATTAGCCGGTGGAATCCGCCAAGAGATAAATTTAGCCCTCGAAAACCGCACTAAGTAAAAATCTATATAACTACGCCCGAGCAAGAAGAAGAAGAAGGAAGTCATGTGCTTCGTAATTAGTTGCCAAATAATTGTGTGTGATTTAGTACTAGGTTATATGTTAATAGAGCAGGAAAAAAGAAAAGGAATGCGATTGTAATCAAAAAGGTATTAGGTTTAATTTTCGGCCACCGCCTTGAACGTGCCCTAATTATAATTTCTCATTAATTTGTGCATGTATTCACACGGCTGTGCGGCCACGAACTACTCGGCGTCAGTCAGCTCTCGCGAGTACATTGGGTATATTGATTTTTACCCACTATCGTGTTTGCGATCCTTATACGTCCTTGTATATTCGTCCTTTTTTTTCAAATATAGGTTACTTAAAATGAAATTTATTTATATAATCCATCCGTCTCGGCTTGGTGAAAACAATTAAAATTGCATTTGGGTTGAACATAGTTTCCGGCGCCTAAAATATAGCTTGAAATTAATTATTTCCTACCATCACTGGTTGTAGCTGGGGGTAAGTAGCAATATCCTAAAGTCGACGATGCACATCATCGCGACAGGCGTACGTGCGCTGGCATATGCGCAACAAGCTCGTGCACCTGATTAACAAATAAGTTCAACGCGAACGCGCGTTAATGGGGCTCGCGAGAGAGGCAGGCTGCTGCAGCGCGTGTATGTCGCCCGCTTTCGTCACGGCAGCCGCAGGCGCAACCCCCTTGGTGAAATTCGTCTCGCTGCTGCTTGCGTTGCACACACGCTCGCGCGGCAAATTACCCGTCGTAATTACGTGATTAATTGAGGGATATGCATTTTTGCGCATGCCAACGAAACTTTCAACAAATTTATTTAAATTTTTGTTGCCAACCAAAAAGTATTTAGAGTTGAAATACACAATTTGTGTTAGTTTGAATGATTGCTCGAGCTACAATGTTTGGTTGCGGAATATAAAATCTTGTTTGGAAATGCACCAGGGCCTACGCAAATCAATCAATCCATTTGACGTGTTTCGCCTTCAGCTAAAAACAATACGAAAGGGTGAACAATAAACAATTTAGTAAAAATAACTTTGACGCTTTGACGAGTATTTTTTAGAATGCCTAACGCATGCATTATTTATCCTTGCTGTAAAAAGGATTGTAACTCGGATTTTATACTACTTAATATAGATTTATGAGGATAAATATTAAATTACATCAATTCACTATATATGCTATTGAAATATCTATTAGAGAATGGAGCGGCGCACGCTACCCTGCCGCGCCCGCACACGCTATTAGGCGCTGTACGCAAATAATACGGCTACGAAAACGCGCCAACGTACATAATTTATCAATTTAAAACAATAGAAACGTTAATTACGATATTAATCCATCGTTTTCGACGATCCGCCACCACGCGCGCGATAGAATTCACAGCAGTTTCCTTCCTTGGGAGAAAATATGCCGTCATTAGGGCGCACAATACACGACACTTGATAAATGCCATTCATATATTAAGTGTGTCTCGAGGAAATATGAGGCGACATGCTTCACTATTATTAAAAAGTGTAAAATGTGCGTTTGCACTGAAAAATGTGCACACCCAATGTAATATCATGCAGAAATTTAGCACATTTAGTCGCATCTTTAGTAGATATTTGTATTACAGAAATTAGGCACGAATAAAATCACTTTTATGAGCCGATCAAACGACATTGTATATGCGAACATACTGTATAATGCGTGCCAGGCTAAGATATGATGTGAAAAGAGGATGAATAGGCTATAAATTCGCGGGGGATGATGCTGCACGCACATCATCAATTCGTCGACGGCATTCAAGTCAAGCACACATCACCCAATCTATATTATAATGACGACGACGACGGTGGTGGTATTAAATCTTTATGTGTCGTTCTTTTCATCTGCTATGCAAAAATCACGGATGTGCGTACGCCTAGTGTATGTGTGCAAGGAGAGAGGGTGTGTGTATGATACGATCTCTAATCTCGATCGTCGTGCGTCGAGGCATAAAATAACGATAAAGCAGAATAAGCGATGGGGGTTGGTTTTTTGGGCCAAGCAAACCGCGTTTCGAGTGGTTTGGGGTGATTTAATTTTTGCGCCTCTTGAATAAATACCGAGGCATTGGCGCAGAAAAAAAAGCGTTTAGGGATTATAAGAAAACATGTTCCGTATTTTTTTCCTGGAAAAAGGGAAGGAAGTAAGATGTACACATCTTCGAAAATCAACACGTTTCTTTTCTGGTTGGGCGCGGGAGCATTCACCGCAGCGAACATACATATTATCATGTCACTGGTAATTCACTGGCAAACAAGCAGCGGATTGGGGGGAGAGGAGAGGAAAAGAAAAAGGCCCCGAAACTAGCCGGCCGCCCGAAAATGGGCAGTAGTAAATTACCGCAGCACCGAACCGCAAGCGCACACAAATCCTCATCAAACGCAATCCAATCCTGACCGGTCGGCAATGTCCTGCGTTTGAGGGTGTGTGTGTGCGTGTGTGTGTTTACTTTTTTCGCAGGCCACTTCCTAACTCTTTCCCAAGCGGCCCTATGCGCATGCGTGTTGCACGTGCCAAACATTTGCGCTGGTAACGAATAGCGATTTGTAGCGATATATTTGGTTGCAAATGCAATGCTTTCGATTTCGATGAACTTGCTGTACGGGTAGGTTTCCTGTTTAATACTACCGAGTACTATGTTGTAGAGTTTTGCAATGGATAAATTGGATAATCATGAAATGTAAATGTCTAAATTTAGATGTTATTCCAAATCGGGAAAGCGCAATGCAATAAAGTGCTCTTTCAATCTGACACGTGCGGAGTGGGGTAGAGTGGAAAATGCAATTCGCAAATACCTATCTAATTCCGTTACGGTGCGCGGGAAAATAATGTATGAAAGGATCGAATTTGACTGACAAGCGTACGCAAATTGGAATTACTCGCATATTTATGCCTCGCGCGCGCGATACTCCGACGCGAACACATGAGCGATTTTCAGTTATTTATGTCGTATATTATTTAGTGACACACTGCAGTGCACTCGGAACGAACTTCACTGCAAGCAAGGCACCATGTGTATGTGTGGTCGCAGTCGATAGCGGCGGCGAATTGATCGTGCCCGTCATTGAAAATAATTTATGTGCGCTATTAAATGGGTGTTTATAGACAATTCCGCCCGGTATTAGCGCAATGACACACCGTGTCGGTTATTAATGGTGCGCGCGTGAGAGTTTGTGGCAGTATATTATTTCTTAATTGTTTTCTGCAAAAAAATTGCCTTGAATTGCAATTTTACAGCGGTTGAACTACATGATTTCCATGTAATTTATTTGACGCAATTATATTTAGCAATTTATCCGTTGTGTCGGTCGCACTTTTCTTTGGACGTTACTTTTTTGCGGTTTCTTTTGCTTGGCTTGCTGGGGCGTAAGCACAATAATAATTGTAATTGCATCTCTACTGCGAGAGCCCCGTGATTCGAGTTACTCTGGCGAGGGGCGCGCTGGGCCAATGGCGCTTTCATCGTCGTCGTCGTCGTCGTCCTTCGTCCTGGACGGTGGCGGTTGACCGCGCTGGAGGCGACGGGCGGCGGCGCCATGCACGCCGCGCCGGCCAGCGGGAATATAATAGTTACTGATTTATAGTGGCGTTCTGTCATGCTATGTAATCCTTTATTTAGCGGTCGAGCGCGTGCAGGTCATGCGAGGATACTCCCGTGCCATTTCCTCCAACAACACGCAGAAAATTTCAGTTACATGAAAATATATTACACGCAGCAAGGAATAATAAAAAAAATCTAAACACTGAATTAAAATTTAATATTAGTTCGTGTCTTGACATGAATTAACACACGATAGTTTTGCTTTTGTGTATTTTACATTGCCAAAGAGAATTTCACTAAAAGTTATTAGTCCTCGAGCGGATGATAAAGCAATAAATAACACCTAATCGATTAGAAATAGGCAAGCGCAAAGAAAACGTGTGGGAAAATCAACATTTGCAACTTTTAATCATCACAATCATTACACCCGCGTATTGTTTGTTTTGCAATACATTACTTCTTGCGCACCTATAGAAATGCTGTTATTGTATCAACAATTACGTTTTTGCGTATACGTTTTTAATGACTTTTCGGCGGCGAAGCTTCGGCAAATTGATCGATATTACCGCTGTTGGTTCGCATTCTTTTCGTGTGCGCGCCTACGACGCGCGGAGCCGACGCCGAACTTCATTAATCATCATTTTATTATCACGCTGCCAGGTATTCAGTATGGGCACACCGTTGGCGGGGCGGTAGCATGGGGGATGTATGGATAGATAGATGGCCAAGAGATGGATGGCTGGCGCAGCAAAAGAAAATAACACCGGGGGGGGCGCATAGTGTGTACACTCGATATCCTTGCAGTCAGGCGTGCGTGTAGGTTATACTATACGATAGGTCCTTGGGCCATTCTTCACCATCGCATCATGAATGCCGCCTCGCCGCGCACCGTATGTAAGTGACTAATAGAACAGCACCAGCGCAGCGTTCGTTCATTTCGCACGGGTTTACTTTACGTCGGGCATGTAATAAATGAACGGCGTGCGCAATTTGCCCTCTCGCGCACCGTAAAAATACTCGAATGATAATGTAAGAGCGGCCACGAAATGGTGGGAGCGGCGCAGGGGGTTGTAATGTCAGGCCCGGGAAACGCGCGAACGAGTTGAGGTTGGCGCGCGACGGCGACGTCGGCGTCGATGCTGTCACATGGGTGGGTGGAAATTGCAACCCCCCCCCCCGGTTCGCAGAGGGGCGCGCCCGTGTAAATAGTGCACGTGCGCACTCTTTGCATTTTTATTGCGGCACCGCAGCGCAGGACGCGGAGGAATGCCGTCCGTTGCCGAAGTAAGGACGACCTGGATTTTGCTTCTTACACCTGCGACCGTCTTTTCGTGTGTGCACAGGGTTAATTACACGCGACCACATTTACATGTTTTCCATTTGCTGGGCAAATATTAGATACTTTTTAAATTTTGTTTAAAAAAATGTAGAATTGATATGAATCTGCTTATGTATCACAATGGCCGCAATGCAAATCCAGCGCGTGCATTCGTCGCAAACGGCGGCGCACATATCCATTCCATTTCCGCGTTGCAATGTGCGCTCAACCATCATCGTTCGCATCTGTTTATCTTATCATCGAGACGATCAGGACGCTCGCGCTGGCGAGAGCGTAGCGCGACCATTTTCATTTTCATGCTCATTCCCCAATGGAATTTTTATCCATTTCAATCCGCAATTCAATCTTTTTCCTTCCCATGCTCGCGCGTATTAATGCAAACCGACAATTTCTTTTCGTGCAATTTGATTCGTTTGCAGCGACAAGACAAGACGGGCGCGCGCTCCACCGCCCCAATGGCATATTAGTGCTATTAGTTTACATCAATACGGTTAGGATTATGTTCGGCTTTAATCCGGGGGTGGATACCAAACAACCACATATGCGCGCAAAGTTTGTCGAAACAACGCGCGGACCTTAAAATGCCGCGACCTGTTTTACATGAATGCATACGATACACGCGATCCCCGTTGGGATTTCGGCTTTGGGTTCAAACCCCGAAAATAGTCGGAGAGACAAGCAGGCAGGCATAGTTCAGGGCACGTATGAAAAGATGAACGCCATAAAGAATGTGCACATGATGTTCTGTTTTACCTCACGCATGTCCTGAATGGGCGCGCGCTATTCAGGATAGAGTGAAAGTGTACGCGGCTTGTAGGATTCGGGGGTGTGCGTGGAGTAAGCATAAATGCGATTGGAAAGGCGGGTGCCGGTGCGTTTCACGTGCGATTTAGATGAGTGCCTCATCGTGCGTTTGCTGCCTCCGTCGGCTCTCGAAAATTGATGTTCTTTGCATGCCAAAAGCGCGGCGTGCGTATGTAACGCGTAACCGAATTACGGCACATAAATATCGCCCAGCGAGGCGCCGGCGCCGCTTCGGCAATTCCAGAGTGCGTATAGAGAGCCCGGGGATGAAGCGTAATGGTAATGGCATAATAGCGCCTTTTAGACTAATAATCCACGCCGCGCACACCCGTAACACTTTTCTGTCGCCCGAAATAGACGATTGCAATTTGATCGACATTAATTTTAATTGCGGAAACTGATTCCCAATTAATTCTTGGCTTCTTCTTCTTTCCTTCTTTCGTATTACCTGCGCCTGAAGGTACAACAGCCGTTGCCGACGGCGCACCACCGGCGGGCACCGGCAGGCCTCCACCGGCGCCGACGACGACGACGTTCAGCTCGTCCTCGGCGGCGGTGTCGTCGTCGGACGGCGACGGTGCCGGCGGATACTCGAGGTCGCAGCACTCGCGCTCCGGAAACTCGCTGCCGGCGGCCAGGCCGACCACCACGGCGAGCAGCCCTAGCAGCTGCAGCACAACGCCGCACATACCATCGGCGCCCGGTATCCACCCCCCGCGATCACATTACTAATTAATCTCGAGCACTTGGGCACGACTCACGTTGACACACTCACACGCGCGAAGTGTAAACTGGCGCGAGGGAATTTTTTTCTTCTTCTTATTGGTTACGCATTGTACATCCGCACCACTTACACGACGAGCGAGAGAAGACGCACGCGAAGCGCAGCAAATCCACCTCCGGCGTGCCCGCGCGGACGCACGTTCTCGGGGCGCGTGTGCGGCGAATGGTGGTGGTGGCGGCGGCGGTTGGCGTTTGCCCACCACGCGGCACGATGGCGGCGCGCACACAACCAACCACCCCCTCTACCCAGTGCGCGCGCGGGGGTTGCGCAGTCGGTTGGTTGAATGCCATCCCTCGCGTTCACACTGATTTTCGCACAGCGAGAAAGAATGTCATTGATAATAGTTAAAACTTTGCCCGTCATCTATTTGCAAACTTTCCACTATCGGTGGCAATGTTTTTTGTTCGTTTCGCCAAGAATAAATATTTGCAGTCGGATTGGAGAATTGTTTGCGGGATGCAGCTGAAGCTGTTATAGTTTAGTTACCGGTTGTTATACTGATTGCCAGCCAATTTGCGCGCCGCCCGGAGGGGGCCGGACACAATCGATAAAACTCATAAAACACAAGAGAAGAGAAACGCTGCCGCTGGACGATGAAATGGCCGAGACGCCCGTTGACGACGACGACGACGTCGACGTTGGCGGACGTCGGCTTTTGGGAGTTTTTCGCATCCAGCGGAATAGTTGGGCGAGCAAACTCCATAAATATAACTAGCGCGATGGACGAGAGAGCAGGGGGAAAGGGCCGCACGGCCAATCATTATTGGATTCGCCGAAGCGCTCCTGGCGGCGCATTATTGGGTTGCTAACTTGCTAACAACCAACTCTGAGGCCGGGGCTTCTTCAAGTTTCCGCACATTTTGTCATCGTTCGACTTTTAATAACTTTGTAATCATTATCATCATTGAACTTGTTCTCCGCGAGTTTTGAAATTAGTTCGTTATTATTATTATCACTGAACGAACACAAGATGTTTGAATAATATGCGCAATGTTTGTGCTAATTGTGTTATGGCGCAATGAAATTTCAATAGACACCATTATCATAATCATTAATGGCAGTGGGCGGCGAACGCATTCGATGCCATTAGCACCGGTGAATTAGCAACTGCATGGCGAATGACCACTGACCATTCGAATTTAATTTCGCTCGACAGTAACAAAAGTCATGCGGGCTCATATTTGCGCAGCGTACATAACGTTTTCCGGAATTGTCTCCCTTTTCCTCCTTTTCAACTCGCGGGCATTCTTTACAGGCGCGAGCGGGGGCGGAAAGAATGTGCCACGCGCGCGTGATATGCGAAACGATGATTTCCTTTCATCTTTCGTCCTTCCCACCCGCCGCGCAGCCGACACACCGACGTCCTGTTTTTTGTGCGCGTCTCAATTTTGTGTTTTTCTGGTGTTTTCACAAGTGGCATTTCAAAGCGCGGCGTCATAAACCGACCATAATAATCATAATCCACTTCTTTTTATATTCATAAAAATCAGTGTCCCCACATAACGAGCATTTGAGTGACGTTAAGTATTTAAATATATGGAGTTGAGAGTGTAGAATGGCTTTTAGCAATTCGTTCGTTTCGCAAAAGGAAGATAAATTTATTTATATTTTTGAATTTGTAGGCAGGATGCACCCAGTATTATAGAGATATGCTCGGATATACGTAGAAATGGGAAAATATCAACAAAAAACTGTCTCACTGTCGTGCAGTGAAGTAGATTGTATCATATGCAAAATGGCACAATCACTCTGTTTTAAAGCACTTCCATTTTTTATTCATTTTTATATAATGCAGTTTTCTTGATGCCTTGGTTACAATCACATCTCGTTATCTTTAGTTTTTTTACTATGGTAACTTAAAATTAACTTTTTGCTTTCTTTCAACCACGAAAAAAACGTAACGCAATTGTCAAGAGTCGATTTTGGTACGATCCGGTTGCGTGTGCGTATAATTCAGATGTCAGCGACGAGTTAACAACATATTCCGCTGCGTAGAAGGTGTCCTTCGGTACAGTAGATTGAAGCGAAGAAACGTCGACACGTGTCGACATGCCTGCCACCCGTCCACACACATTCTGTTGCGCATAACCACCCGCCCGTCTGCCCGCCCGCCCTTTTTTGGCATGCCGGTGCGCACGTCAACGGGCGGGCGCCGTTCATCATTCGCACTTGCTTCCCGGCGCCTTCATCATTGTGCGAAACTTATGCGCCGGCAAAAAATGATATTTACAGATTATACGTGCGAAGGTCATACAGACTAGGCATTAAATCATGATGGCAGCGAATATTTCAAACAGGACATGCAATAATACTACACATAGTTCTCTTTTTGAAATTACAATCATAATACCGTGGAAAGATGCAGCAAAAAATTGTACTCCAAGCATTTCTTGGAGTAGTGGCGTGTTGGGTAATTTCGCATTCATCACATCCTGTTTAATCACTGGCGGTTCCCAGTGGTGCGCGCAAGTATTCGCCAGCGACAAGAGAAAGACGTCGAGGGCGGCTGTGTGGCGTAGGCAGGAAGCGCCAGCGCGGCGCGCCGCATAATACCGGAAGCGTTTACTCGCTTTCATAATAAATTTATTTCGGGCGCGCGCGCGCGCGCTCGATGTAGGATGAAAAGGACGAGAAGTGGGTATTCGGATGGCTTCTCTGTGTGTCTCTCTGGCGCTTGGCTGCAATGTCGAAGGATGACGACGCTGAGACTTGCGAGGATGGCGCATATTATACGATTGCATTAAAATATTAAAATCTTCACAATATGCCCCGCTCGCGCGCACGCTGGGCGCTTTGCAATTGGTCGGCGGGGGCCGCTCCGCAATCGATTGGCGAAGTACGCCGCGGCATGCCCGAGTTAAATCGTAACAAATTGACTTGGCCCACAGCAGCAGCCCCGCAGGAAGCAAAATGATTTTAATTCTTTATATCGAATTATAGCTATGCAAAGTTTTCAAATTACAATATTGATATATTCGTTTTGGGGATACTCGCCGCAATTGAATTGAATAACTTTGCTTTGCGGAATGTTTATGTAAACGGGGTTCTTTCAGTGGCTATAAAGTTAAACTATATTAATTCAATGTGCTGGAGATTAGTTTAAATGTCATAAAAATGTTTAACGGCGGGTGGAAATTGCGTAGTGAAGCAATAAAAAGTTAAGTGGTAGAAAATCACGTGGAGGAATTACTTCAAAGGGATTAAAATTTAACGCAGATTTAAGATAGCGAATCAGTTGAAACGTATTGTACAAAACGGTCTGTTTCTTGCAAGTTCTTAAAAATGTGTAGCTTCTAAGAATAGTATAGTCTGTAATAAGAGGGAATAATTGATCGTCCTTGCTTGTAATTATGATAATCGTATGTGGAAAGGTGCATAATAGTGTCGATAATCGATCAGCGTAATGAGATTTGCATCGTGTTGAACGACAGCCAGACATGGGCTGACAAGCCAGACATTGATAATCCATTATCTGATTATTGAGGGAGTAAATCGCTATCAACAACATAATTACGCATTGATGATCGATAAAGGTAAACAACCATATGCTCAAGCAATGCTCCAATCTTCAGTTTGTATGAAATGAACTTTTCTCAACTTCCAATCTAGTCCAAATGGAATTGAATTAATTACATCGAATAAGGTAATTAAGCTAAGTGAGTCGCGATTGCAATTAGTCTCACGGTGAGCAAAGTACTACAAATGTTCTTCGAGGATATCCAATATTACAAATCTTTAATTTTTGCTCTTCATTTTACTGATAAGTTTGGTTTTTTACTCTTCCTTTATTTTTAACCAAAATAC
>JARJDR010000412.1:0-12854 GCA_030264135.1 Myllaena sp. GC000078
AAAAAAATTAATCACATTTATCAATACACGTTATTGTTACACGGCATTTAGGAAGGGGTTGGGTGGGGGTGTAGGAACACACGCAGTTTCCAATCCTGCCGTTACATACACGCACGCATCCGATAAGCGTGTGCGCGCGCGCGCGCTCGTGTTTTCCAGCAAGGAATGCGTTTCGGAATGGGCGGCTCCCGCGTGGCGAGGAGCAGCAGCAGGAATCCCTCCCACGTCGACGCGTATGTACTCGCCGCATACGGCTGGGAATCGTGTGCGCTACGTTCGCGGCGGGGCCGGCCCCCTTTGTGATATGTCGCCGCTCCTGCTGCTGCTGCTGCTGCTGCTGGGCGCCCCCTTTGGCGGTGTGGATGCGCGCGCGAGGATATCATCAGCATCAGCCACGCGCGCGCTCGCGCTCCGCTCGCCGCCTCGCCTGATACCCAAACACAGTGTGGCGGGTGCCCCGCTCGGTTTGTTGTTGCGCATAGTTTCCGTCTGGACGCGTTTTGGAGCGCACACAGATAGGGAGAGCAAGCATCCCTCGTTGTTTGACTGATAACATTTCCCTATTTCGATGGCGCGACTTCGACTTTGTTTTGCGTGGTGAACAATTTGCTGTGCGCGTGTTGCGATCCTCTCTGCTTTTGCGGTGCGCGTTTTGTTGTTGAAGACGTTGAAGACGCACGATGGCAATGGAACTCGGCCATAATTTGATGCCGCTCGACTTTAGCAGTGGCGCCGTGCGCGAAAGCTCGCGCAGTCCGAACAACGCCGACACGGAGCCTTCCAGTCCGGCGGGGAACAGCGCCTTCACCATTGTCACACCGAACCGAATCGGTAAGATATTCTTTCTATTAAAAAAAAATCTATTATGTATTAAAAAAATTAGTGTGAATGCAATGAGATTTAAAGTAGGCATAAATGAGCTTTGAAAAGATGCTGTTACTGCTGCAAATCCAGCAAGTGAGGAAAAATAATTACTTTTTCGATTGGGCCTACCCGATCACTTGCATTACACGCGCTGAAAAAACAATCATGCAATCAAACACGCATCCACGGGGCGTAATACACATCAAACGGAATCAGATATACGAATCCAATATGGAAATCAAATTATTTCCACGGCGGCCGGGAATTATTCCCGGTTCCTGGCCGTCTCGTCATCGCCCATGCTGCGGCTTAAAAACATCACGCAAACAGCTTTCATCCACCCGTGCGTATTTTTCCATTCCCTTTTATCCGACGTATGTTTTTCGTTCGTTTATGATTTGCAAATAACCAATGCCGCCGCTGCCGGATTAATTAAATTACACCCGATTGGCGCATAATCACTTTCGCCAATCAAATCTAATGCTTATTTTTTCTAGTAGTATTTTATTATAAATTAAATTCGCAAAAAGAAAAATGAAGGCACGAAGATTCATTGTTTACGATGGTTTTTGCAGTGCACACAGAGTTTTCTCGTTGACATATAATTGTACGAAATATAAACGTGCATTATTGATGACAATTAGTCTGGGAGCAGAAAACAGCGCAAAGAAATCCTCTCAAATCGGATTACTTCCTCGACATACGATTCTCATACGAGATATTACGTGTTTTGTGCGCGCACAAAATTGATTTCAGTTCATTTATAATTCATATTAATTTGCCAGAACTGACAACAAACGTGCGCAACGTGTGTCGCAGCGTAAATCTATCCTGCGCCCTCGAAGAAGTGCCGCTCCGATTTATGCCAGCATTTTTTTGCACATCGAATGACTTGCTCGAATGTTTCAGTATATAAAAACAAAGTATATAAATTTATATTAGTGTTATTAATGTCATTAACACGGAGGCGACAATGAATTGATGAGCAAAGAAGAAACATTTATGGATGAGTTAAAAGAGTTTGAGAAGAGCAAAAAACGCCGTTAAGCAAACAGATGTAATAATCGAAGGAAATGCGTCGAAGGGAAAAGGGTACCGGTGATGTATGACAAGCGCTTTTTATCTGGTTGCACTTGCACGCATGTTGCTTTGTCTTTTTTGTCATAGACGCATTTATTTCTTTATGTGGTGCGCATGTAGTACGCACGTGTAAGCTCTGTATTATGAGCAATCTTATAAATACGATTATTGCGCTCGCCTCATTTTCATACGCGTTTTGTTTCGTAACCAAAGACGCTGTCCGTGGTTGACACATGGTCAACGTATGGTTGGCTCCGGATGATGGCAATAACTCACGCATCAATTCGAGAATGAAACAAAAAGCACAGTGAAAAAATTAGTTAGAATACGAGATTTCAACCACAGCAAGTTAGAAATGATTTACTTATAAACAATTTTTTATTTGTTCTCTTCTAAAATCATTTCCAGTGCCTATAATGAATAAAAATATTTTCCTGCATTGCCAGAAGTTGATTAAAGCTCGCCGACACGCCGACACGGCGTCGGCGTCGCACCGGGAGTGTAATTGAAATAAAACACGAAAAGTCATTACTCATAATTACACCAAAAATTTTGCTGACCGCACGCCGGCCTTCCACTTCCATAGGACGTCTTCAATAGGACCGTTCCCTGTCAAGCGAAATACGTTGGTTGCGTTGAAATGATGATTTCCTATATTCCTCGCGCGGAGGGGTTTTATTAGAACAAAGAAGAGCGCGCGCGCGGCAGATTCGATAATTGACCTTAATGTCGATTTAATTATTCAATGCGTTCCGCATCTTCGCCGCCAGATACACATGCGTTTTAATGTACGTTTCCTCGCCACGCACACGGACGACGACGACGACGACGTAATTAAATCAATATTATCAACAATCAACGGCATTTACTCTCATATTCCACCCACACGCCGCGTAGAAGCAAATAGCACTGATGACATATGTGCGGATGGCTAATTTTATTGGGAAGTAGCGTTTAGAAAATTGCGGATGTGATCTGTGTTGATGACAATCTCCGACGCCGCGCCGGTCGTCGTCTGGCCGGCCAACTAAAAGGCAATCACTGGCGCCTCAACGCGCATTACGTTGATCCGACCAAACGAACGACGACGCCACGTCTAACAAGACGAAATCGCGTCAATTGCTCACGTTAATTCGTCGCTTCCGATCGCCGGTTATGATCTTCATTGTTCTTTACTTCTTTACTACTAATTGCCGCCACTAAACCAACCATGCAATACAACCATTTAATTTTTTTAATTTCATTCGATTAAATTGGTTAAATTCTTGTCCACAGGTGCGACATTGGATCAAATCTCACCGCTGCACTTTCCGGCGGCCGGCTTCGCGTCGTACTGCCGCAGCCTTTGGGGTACGCCGTTCATCCCTGGCGCACCGCGCTATCTCTCGCCGCTGACCGCCGCCGCCGCGCAACAGCAACAACAACCACCACCGCCACCACCCACAACGAATCGCGATCGCACACCCGAGCGCAATGGTAATTATAGAATACTCATTGTTTCAACGACGGTCGCACCTCTTTTTCGTGTGAAATTGATGATTTTATTACAGCGCAGTAGTTTTTCTGCGTCCACATCATTATTTCATGTGTTGGTTAGGGGAGGAAACGCTTCGATTGATAGACTTCCGAGAGGGTCAAAACGTTTGTGTATTTAGGTTGACACAAAACCACCCCCCTTACGGCGTGTTTGCACACGCCACGTGCCGCTGCTTTTCAACTTCCGGCCAACACCACCGCCGTAAATTGATCGTATTAATCATTTTCACAATGATGATATTATTAATGACGGCGGCGTTTCCCCGAAAATTTAATTTAAGCGGTCATAACCCAATCACCTTTTGCAATAACGTTAAAATCGT
Source organism: Myllaena sp. GC000078 (assembly GCA_030264135.1). Taxonomy (NCBI): domain Eukaryota; kingdom Metazoa; phylum Arthropoda; class Insecta; order Coleoptera; family Staphylinidae; genus Myllaena; species Myllaena sp. GC000078. Next base: position 3,804 of record JARJDR010000412.1, read on the forward strand.
CTATTCTCATAAATGACGTATTTAAATAGAGATCAATTATTGCGAGATAATCGTCGCGCGATTAATCACGGCAATAAATTTTATCACTAGCGTTGTGGGATTAACTTTTGAAAAGCCACACACGCACACGTGAGAGAGCACCGGCGCGGCGGTTGCTATTAAAAGCATATAAAAATATTAATATCGACACTATTATCGGAAACCGCCGCAACCAATACATTATTGGAGCGCATTATATTTGGATCAATTTATTTGCTGGGATACGTAGGCGGCTTGATTGAAGATTAATGCGCGCCGAATGGAATTTTGGGATTTGAGATAAATATTTTACTTCACAGTTTTATATTTCATAAAATGATTTGTCCTTATAGTATTTGTCGGTATCGGTAAAAAAATGAGGTGTAAATGTTTGATTGTGAGTAATACATACAAAAATAGGAGAGCGGCGCTTTTCATATTTAATTTTGAACTTATATGGCGCATCGTAAACCTACATTTTTCCGCTTTTTGCTATTTCGACAACATTAATATACTATTAATAAATGTCATTAGTCAGTCTACGTTGTGTGAGTCAAATAGAAAATAAATCAAAAGTTATTGACACTGATAATGAAAACATAGGCGCCAATACATTCAAGCAAGCATATAGATTGTTATATTTCATATATGCTCGATTTTTTTGGCAATAAAACACTTACACGAATATACATGATACAATGTATTGGATTGGGATGGCGTTGGTTATTGGGATCGAATTATATCGGAAACCGATCAACCGGCGGCGCTCAACGCTCCGCGGACGAATACATATTGTATGCAGAAGGATTACCCCGACTGGTGTGTATGCGTTTGCTTGATATTTGCGAGGCGTCGACGACGACGACGACGACGAACGACGAACGACGTCGACGATAGCGGCGCACGATGAAAGGGCTTAAGCAGGGATTTCTGATATCGATGTCATCATGATGAATCGTTCCACGGATTGTAAATCACATTTAATCTAAACAGCCCGCACGATTGTTTGCGAGCGCATCGAGTGCCGCGTCGAGGCGATTTTTCGTGCACATACTATATGCATTTCAGTTTTCTTAAACGCCTCCGCGCTTTCACTTTCACTGGGGAGTGTAATGTGTGTCGACTTCAGGCAAAGAAGTAAGCGATCCTTTCGTTGTTATGATAAGCGTACGTAGCCAATACCTTTGATTTATGTTTAGTTTCACGTGCGATGCACATATGTAGTACGGTTGTACTAATCCGTTGCCAAATATTTATCGTCAATAGCGTTGCGCTGCGCTGCGATATCGATAATGATTTCGGTTAAAACGCTTTGCTCAATAACCGCGCGCGCGTGTGCAGGATCATCGTTTCAATTTAAATGATTCAAAGAATCCCGACCGGCGAATGATGATTGTGATTATGCATGCAACGTGCTTACAGGACACGAACGCAGCGGCTGAAGAGTCAATAACTTAGTTTATTAGTGGACGCGGCCAACCAAAGCCAAGCCACACTGAAAAGTGAATAATACTTGAACAAATATGCGCTAGTTTTCTTCAATTGCTTCAATCGACGCAGCAAGGACAATGAACGGTATTCTCAGTTTCAAACAGTGGCCGAATAAACGTGATTATCGTCACCCTTCATCGACGCAGGACAATAAACAAACAGCCAATGTTTGCGCACTGGTGGTATTGCTAGAGTTAGACTAGTTACCACTCGGGCGCACGTTTATTATTATAATTATTAATGCCTCCCTCGGCGGGGACACAAAGAATATGACAATTACCACATACGTTGCGTGCGTGCCTGGAGCGCTTGCGTTTTTCATGTTTTTGGCGCAATCGTGTGGAAATCTTGAGTAAATTTTGATTTAACTCGAATAGTAGTAGTCGTATGTACGGTTTGCCCGCGATTGCGGTGAATAATAATAAAATGGACACGAACGCGAGAGTGTTTTTATTGACACTAGAAATATTGTGCCGGTTGCGTTTCGTGCGGTTAAATATTTGGTGGAAATCCGTTTAGATTTGCATGTTTGTCTTCGGGGCCCAATGTCTTTACCGCTGCGCGACTGTCAAACTGTTTGTGTTTGATAGATGTATTCTTGTTGTTTGTATTCGGTTCAGTAGCGCGCAAATGTTTGCCTTTACCCAGGGGTCAGTTACGATTCGACGAAAACATAAAGACACTACGGAGATTAAATAATTTTGTGTAATTTCATACACCCACCCGCGTACATATTGGCGCGACGGTCGACGACATTGTCAACTATTTCAATAGGGCGAAATATATTCATGAACCCTTCATCCCCAAGCGGCACATAAACGCGCAGGCGTGCTGCGTCGTCAAATTGAAATAGCGCGGGACAAAGGGGATGGAAATGCAGCGGACGACCAGTTGGGGGGGTGGGCGTTACGTTGTGACTGGCGGGCACCATACCGCCCCCGCAATTTTCGGATCACAGTTTAAAGGCCCGTCATTATAAGATTTGCCCCAATCCACCGCCGACGAATATTTTAAGACATTTCCGAAGCTCAAACCTCTAACCGTTTTCTGCCTCGGGGGTTGGCGTAATGGGGGCTAAGCGTACACGCAAAAGGGTGCTCCTTGCTCCTTATTGCGCGCATATAATGGTAATTATATAATGGAAATGATAATTCGACGCGTGTTGCACGCACGCATGCACGGTTAAGGGATCAAAGGATGGTGCTAAGTAGCAGGTTGGCAATCCTTTCATTTCACTAAACGACGATCTATACTATAGTGGTGCGTACAGCATCATTAACTAACATCATTGCGCTAGGAATAGGAATGCGACGAAATCAAATTGAGGGCAAATTATTTTTCAACGCCGAATATAAATGGAAGGGCACATTAACAAAATAGCGTTCGCTGCGCTCGTCAATGAGGGACGTTTTAATAACGTGGTCGGGTAGAGTTCGGCGGGGTCGCTGCGACAGGGTGTTAATTGAGGGGGCCGGATTGCGCGTACCCCAGAGATTTCGCGCAATTTGCGACGCAACGGCATGATTAATGCAGCGGTACAAATTGCGGAATCAGTTTGCACCCGAAAAAAATAAATAATACAATTTTCATGCGTGTGTGTGCGCTGCGCTGTGACAAAGGCAACGCTGGAGAGGTATTTGCAATAATTTACAAAAGGAATGAGATATTTAAAGCGTGCGTGGTGAGGCTGCTTAAAATTCACCTCGCGCGCCCTTCCTGCCTCTCACTCCGCGGAAGATATTCGCGACAAGACGCTCGACGGTGAAATGTACAAATCGCAGAAACACCGGATGATGTATGACCTTTCTCCTTGCGCGCGCCCTTACAGTTTCTATGCACTCTTTCGCCAAGTTTATATTCCGTTCCATTCTCGTCGACCATCCATCATCATGTTGTCTTTATCGCCTCCGCGAAGGGTGTGTGTGTGTAACTGTCGCTCGTGTCGCCCCTTAAAACCAACCCATAGCGTATTGTTTTCAATTGTTTCAGACACAATTAAATTTGGCATCAGTCGTCTGGTGAAATCCGACAACGATAGCGACGACGCGCACAACAACAATAATAATAATAACAACAATAATAATAACCACGTGCGCGGGGCAAAGATGCATCAGCATCTACATCATGATGATGCGACGAATAGCGGCGACGAGCAGGCGCAATCGCCGCGCCGTTGGGGAGAATTCGAGCATGAGCACCACATCAGTCTACACCACCACCACCACCTCCACCATCAGCAGCAACAGGATTCGCCGCGCCCATCGCCGAGCACATCACCCGAACTGGAGGTCGACTCGCCGCTACCATCACGCACCAATTCTCCATCACCGCGGCCGCCCTCCGTCACCGAGCTGCCGCTGAAGAAATCCGAAACTTTCTCGGTGAGCGCCCTGCTGCGACCCGACAATCCCAGCCGAAGCGCCAAACACCACCAGCAGCAACAGCAACACCAGCAGGCGGCAAGCACCGCTGAGCAGCTCTACCAGGAGACGATCTCCGTAACACGCTCTTACCTCTATCCACCGTTCGCCGAGTTGATACGCGACGCCACCAGTCAGCTGAACAAAGCGGCTGCTGCAGCCGCCGCTGCCACCACCACCACCTCTACAACTCCACCGGACTATAATCACTTTCTACCGAGGCATTTTGTGCATCCGGGTCTACTACCCCCCGCGCTGTATCCACCCTCGGGTAAAGATAGCGGCGAAGAACGCTTCCTGCCAACCCCCACATCGCTGTACTTTAGCGCCGTGGCGGCTGCGATGGCCAACGGCCAGCAATCCACCGGAAGCGGAAGTGGTAACAATGGTAGTGGTGCGCCATCGACTCCTTATCCAGGCGCACCGCAACCGGACGAATTATTCCGGTTGCGCCATCATATCATGAATAACGCTGCTGGGGTGCATCCACACCACCACCATCTGCTGATGCGGCCGGGGATGATGCCGTTGGGCGACGTCTACTCGTGCATCAAGTGCGAGAAGATGTTCTCCACGCCGCATGGCCTCGAAGTGCACGCGCGCCGTTCGCATAATGGGAAGCGGCCGTTTGCTTGCGAGCTCTGCAACAAGACGTTCGGTCACGAGATCAGTCTCAGCCAGCACAGGTAAGGAGGCGGCTTCTTTCTTTGCATTGCGATCCAAACCTTCAGGCGGTGTGGGTGGTATTATGATTGTGTGTGATTTTTGAAGCAGGGCCGTACACAACGTGGAGAAGGTCTTCGAGTGCAAGCAGTGCGGGAAGTCTTTCAAGCGGTCTTCGACGCTCTCCACGCACCTGCTGATCCACTCCGATACGCGACCGTATCCGTGCCAGTTTTGCGGCAAGCGCTTCCACCAAAAGTCCGATATGAAGAAGCACACGTACATTCATACAGGTCAGTGGATTGCACACTTAAATCGTTAATCTCAGATATTTGGAATTAGCGTCACATAATGCCTCCTTTATTAGTTATTTAATTAAGCGGACGCAATATATCATCGCGGCGCTATAAATCAAAGTTTAATTGATAATATCGGACGTGCGGCGTAATAATGATACTCGTGCGACAATCGCTTGGGTTTAAAATATGGGCCTGCGCTGCATACCGACGTGATGATGAACATTTGGCCGTGAGAATGAATATTTGCCACCCTCCAACAGCACTGGAGGGAGGGAGTGTGTGCGCCCGCGCACGCCCGCGCCAGAGATTACAATTCAATACTAATATAATTATCATTATTGGCTTTGGTAATCTTATTCGCCTGCTAGTTTTCGAGGGGTCGCTCAGCTCGGGCGGGTGGTGGATTTTTGATTCTATCTTGTAACCTGACACCGCGCCCGCCGGCTCTTTTGCTTATTGCCCAGGGGGTGGACGGCAATGTCGGTCACGTGTCATTAATGGATGCATTGTCAGTGAGGGGGGTGCGGATATAGCCGGAGATAGCAATAAAAGTTTGCGTGCATACTTTTAAAATAATTGACGAAGAAACAGCCGAATACGTGCGCAATTATTGCGAGGATTTATCACAGCCCGGGAAGTAGATCAAAACAGAAGCGCCGGGGGTGGTGGCAGCCAAGCACAGAGATCATTAGAGCCGCTCTTCCTTCCTCCTCCTTCCTCGTCCTGCCTGCCCGCCGAGTGCGGCACTTGATTGAAATGAAGAGTGTGCGAAAAGAAATGCAAAAAGTATAACAAGTGAGCACGAAATCTACTTCATTCAATTCATTCGGGATGCGATGGGAAACGGTATAGCAGCAGAATGGGAAAAAAAACGGAGAGGAGAGAAGGAGAAAAAAACAGGAAAATGTTACGAAGTCGGATACACGCTGAATAAAACGGTCAAAGTCGAGAGAAGGAACTAAGATGAAAGCGATGGAAATGGCGCCCCGCGTTTGGGGAAGAGGAAGATTAGACCGGTGAAACTGTGAAAATTGGAATGGCAGGCAAGCAGAGACGTGCAGCTCGGAGAAAAAAATACGCGCGCTGTCTTCGTACGTACGTGCGCGTGCGTTTTTTTTTCTTCTTCTCGGGGCGACACAATCAAAATTACCCTTCGAGAAATGCCAGAGAGAAAGGGCGCGCTGCATCACAGCTAATTTTAAAAATGGACTCGCTTTTTTTTGCTCTCGTGCGCGCACTCGCCCTTAATTGCGAAAACTCTAATTATAAGAAACATCGGCGACCGTCGCGTCGCGTCGGGCGGACGTTAATTGATTCGGTGACGTCCCCATCGTTTTACGTGTTTTTTTTGTCACTCTTCCTGTGCGCTTCCTTCATTTCAGCGAATGAGAATAACAGAACAATGGGTCGTGCTGTGACTGATTAACCGTTTGGCGAAATTGCATAAATACGCAACAAAGCACAATGGCAGCGAATAGGGGTTGTTTGTTTGCAAGCTGAAATATTATGGAAGATGAGCATTTTACGTGACTTGCAAATGACATTTTTTCTCGCCCTTCACCCCTTTAGTTCCTTTAGTTCATTAATTTTGCTCGGGCCGATTGATAATATCACAAACATTCGGCTTTCCCTCCGAGTATACGTCAGTGGCGGTTGTATGCGCTTGGGCGTTATTAATTGCTCGGCCGAGTGAATTATTTACTAATTAGACAAGGCGTAAACGCCGTGGGAGGGTAATAACTCGAGACCGTGTAACGGAAACCTTGCGGTCGACGCAATTTTGTATTACACGGCATAAACGGGGTGGCTGTGGCAAAGAGGGGGTGGCTTTACGACGCGCGCGCACTCTCCGAAGACGTCCATTTGTATACTCATCTTCTTGTTTGCGTGCCGGAAACTTTATTTCACGCGCGCGCGCGCCCAAGATTGCACATTAAAACTTTCGCTTCACACTTACCAGAAGAGACAATGCGCAAAAGTTTCGCAATAAAGGTCTTGTTAAAATCTGATCTGGCGCGCGCTGGAAACTCATTACAGCGCACCTCGTCAACATGTTCCCAAACTGCTCTTTTGCGTATTGCTTGCTGCTCTTAATCGCATTTTGAAAAGCGTGTTCAAATATTTTTCTATCGCACCCACAACAACAATACCACCGGCACTGGCACCGGCTGGCATGATTGCATCACATCAGGTTGCGACAGCATCGAGTGGCAGCGCAGTTGGTCGAGGAGAGGCACAACCAGGCTATTATTTCAATGGAACGAGGAAGGAGGAAGCAAGGCGTATGTGCATAGGGGTGCTAATAAAATTAAGGCAGCAAATGGCCCTTCCCCGCACGCCACATGCTACCCGAAAATAATCATAGTAATAATAAAAAGAACAACGCCAGCCAAACGTGACGTCACACTAGATTTGGAGATGATGATAGCCGCACGCAAACGAGTTGTATTGCAATGGGTGCACATCGACGATTATCTCCTCGCGCGAAGGTCAAATGCATTAAATCCATCCAAGTTAATTACAATTAAGCATGTTTCCTTTGTTTTGTGCGTATTGACTTGCCGATTGCGGGCGTTTGGTGGCGGCATAAAAAATAATATTTCGAGTGAGAAAAGTTGATCGCGCGGCCAAACCACCAGAGAATTAAACCCTCCGATTCGCAGGAGCAAAATAAAATCTGACACCTAGAAAGTGTACGTGCGCTATATGCGGTTCCGTCGTTTATTCATTCATTCATTCATTCATTCACTCGCACCACTCCATATACGAAATGTATAGCATGTAGCCATTTAGCACTTGGGTGGAAAAAGGCCCCCTCTTGAAAAACAGCGCCGCTCGCACGCGGCGTAATAAGGGTACATGACTCTCCCATAACTCCCAATAGACCATAACAATCAAGCACGAAAAGTGAGTCAGTGCCGGGAGCAAGTGTAAAGTGTGCACGCAAAATTATTATAACTTAATCAGTTTGGGCCCGCTGCGCAAAAAGAAAGTACTTAATATGTGCGGTATGAAAACTTATGAAAAGAAATAACGAATAATTAATATTTCATGATGCGCTGCCGGTCAACACACGTAATTTTTATTCGGAAAATATGCGCGTAATGCGCCAAATAAATGTGAGGACGAAAATTAATTATGATAAATTGCGGCGCGGTGGCGCAATCGAAAACGAGCGCCACGCTTTTAATTGGTTGTCGTTTAGCGCCGGCAGATATGGAGCAACTAAGTAAGGGTGATTTTATTAAATCCCCATAGATATAGGTATAGGGATGCGGACACCTATTTAGTAGGTGATGAAGCAGCCCTACCCACCCTCCCCGCCCGAGCGTAATAAAGAATGCGACGGCTTCCAGGACCATAAATCAAATGCGATCATTAAAGGGCGTCTATGCACATCCGAGCTCGGATTCGGATTTTCCTCGTGCTGCAAATTGAAATTCCACTCGCGCCATCATCCCTCCCACAAACCGGGTGGCAACGGGCGATATGCTCCGATCTGGAATATACCTATCCATTTCGTACGAGTAATCGAAGCATACGATCATAAATCATGCAACACTAATTTGGATTTGGCTGCAATGAATGAAATACTAAGTACGTGAAAGGTACAGTCTTTGTGGTGATCGAAGAAAGGAAATTCCGTCATGTTCACTACCGCAATCCTTGGAAATTTCAATGGAAGCGGCGTGCGGATGGCGGGTCTGGTGGTCGAATGAAGAAGGAATGCGCTCCCTTTCCATCCCGCAGGCGGAGGCGGCGCGAGGATGCGTTATTTAGGACGACCGCGCTTCGTGCGCTTTTATGAATTTCGACGAGAATCTCTGTACGCGCGCGCGCGAGGGTCATAAAACGAACGGCGAATTCCGACCATGAATCCCAGCATTCTCTCCGGTCCACACCCCCGCACACCGCCCACCCTAGCAGGCATATTATGGACAGGCACTCGTAAAAAAGGATTATTAATTGATTTTGGGGCTGCTTTAATTGCATTTCTCTATTGCACTTTACTTCGAAATAACCGACGGCGACAGAGGATACAGGAAAAAGATTTTTATTATAGTCTTTACATTAACTCTCCGCAACGAGTGGTGCGCGCCGCCGCGCATCCGACTCTATTATCAGTGCTTTTCGCCCACTCCGTTATTTATTTGCAACTT
>JARJDR010000414.1:0-14725 GCA_030264135.1 Myllaena sp. GC000078
TACTGTGTAATTAATAAAAACGCAAATGTTTGCCGCGCACACACACTGGAGACGAACGAAATGAAATCCGAGAGCGAAGAAGAGCCGTAGTGTAAATAAACTCTGAAGCGCTCCCAACGTCAGAAACTGAACAGAAACTTTGTAACTGGACATGAATGCGTCGCTTCTTCACCCCTTTCGTGGTGTGCAATGTATGTAAATTTTTGGCCGAGCGAGAAAAACGCTTAGCGCATCCGATGACCGATTCAACATTGACCGATGATTCAGCGGCGCAGCATCCACCGTATTTACAAAATATAAGATACCGCCATTTGCATGGATTGCCAACCCTTTCACATCGTATATATGCACTCATCATCTTAGCGCGGTCGAGGGTGGATGCGTTCGTCGGCTTGCGTCCGTCGCCGGCCATCGCATCTCAAAAGGGGAGCGAATGCGCGCCCCGTGCTCTCGTTCGTTCAATTGTACCGCTCATTAATCACGACGATCCGCCGTACTTCTGGATGTCAAACGCAGCGTACCGAAGAGTGGCGCGCGCGCGGATCCACGCAGGCAGTTCGTATTACAAACACAGCGCGCCATTCCGAGGGAGGTCGAGGGGTTTCATCTAGCTAATTGCCGGCCAAAGCGACGTTTTTAATTAATGAACGCACCACGTAATATGCACATCCACATTACGTACTTAGACGCTGCGTGCGAAGCAATTCTTGTAAAATATTTGAATAAGTGCAAATGAAACTGAAGCTAATCTAAATAAGAATACGCTGAGAAATTGTTCAAATATGCTTAATCTTACTCTTACAAAGCGTTATGTGAACGTTGTCTCGTTGTCGCTTCTCATCGCGCGAGAAACGGGTTTTCTTCCGCGCGCGCGTGTAAAGAGCAGAGCGAAAAAAGGGGTGAACACCGTGGGATCAAGTCGTGCGGGGTCACAGGTTGCTCACGACGCGCGGCGGTCAGCGCAAAGACGCGCAATGCACGCAACTTCATTAATTCCAATCCATTCGCGCGTTTCAATTCCATTCAAATGCGATACGATTACGCATGAAAAATTTATGCGACCGTTGGAGTTGGCTAGGGCTGAATTTATTATTCAACAGTTTTTCGTGAGAGCAAATCTCAACGGCTTTTCTTTGATCTCCTTTTTATCCTTGTAACTTTATATATAAACAAGATCATTCGATCTAAGGAATCAGTATAACCGATTAATACTTATTGTTAATAAAAAATTAATATTTTAATAAAATTGAAAACAAACATAACTTTTTTGGAGGGTTGGAAGGTCGGAACTGGTATAAGAAAGAAGGGTGGTGAAAGGGTCCCATTTAGGAATCGGCACGCTTTCCTCACCTGTTCTTAGAACGCACTCGCTCCAAACAGGTAGGGGTGCATAGGGGGCACGTGGCGGGGTCGCACGCGTCTCCTGCGGCCCGTACGAGAATATCCGTCGGCCAATAAGGGTTGCTGGTCGTGTGCAGGTTCATGCATGTGCGTGCGCATTGTGCGTTTACACGCCGCGTGTTTGTGCAGTGTTATTGTTGCGCAAACTGGTCGGGGTGGGCCCGTGTGTTTCCAGGCTGGCACGCGAACGCTGTCACATTACTATCGCATTATCCGGATTCGGGCCGGGTGGTGGGCGCACGCTTCTGCCACGTGTCAACAGTTTAAGCGGTTACCATCTCAACAATACTACTTGATACCATAAACATTTAAGAAAATGATAAATTTTTCATTTGCTTGACCACTGGTCTGGTCTATGAAGATAACAACGAGAAGATGACGTGTGCGTATGTGCATGCACGTATTCGTCTTGTTTATCGCAGGACCGGATGTAACCCACCATCTCCTCGCTTCTCCTTCCCCCGTCGGCGTCGGGTGCATGACTGATTACGGCGTAAACATAATGGAATATTTAAACGACGCCTCCGCATTTCCCCCCGACGCATACACACATCTTCAAAGACAGAGATTAATGCCTCGAAGCGACAAAAAGGCCAAATATTTGCCGCGCCCCAATGGGGGTGGATACCGGCTCGGCTATGGTGGTGTGTATGTACCATGGTTCTCTTGTTGCTCGGCTGCTTGAACGGCCTTCCATCAAATTTAATGATAAACACGGCCACCGCCGACGCTACCACCACCCCCGCCCCACCGCTCGCGAGACTGATGCACCATTATTTTTCATTATTAACGTGCCGCTAGTTTTCGAAATTGCATTTCCCTCTACGGCACCGGTCCATATTTAATGAAAGCGCGCGTCCGACACGTTTCTGACTTTTTCCACCCAAAATCCGACGCTATACCCCACCCCGACTGGACTATGTAGGTGGGTTGGTGGTTATGCCTCCATTAGTTTTACTATTATTAACGTTATATTACGCTCTTTTTCGTGCATATTTTTTACGAGTCCTTTTATACGCACCCATAAATAATAATATTCGCGTGTAAATTTAAAAAATAACAATAATGATGTCGTGATAAACATTAAACAGCGCGAGATATTCGCATTTTTGCGGATTGAGAAATGATGCGATGATGAATAATTGAAGAGTTTAACACCAATGCGTGATCGTCGGGTTGGCTAAAAAAGAAGCAAAGAACACGGCAACGTAAACATGGTGGTGCAGTGGCGAGGGTGAAATGAGCGAGTTTTGTTTTCGGATTCATCGTCGCGCTGCTGCCTTTTGCTTGCTTTGGCGCGCCGATTGTTTTTCCTCGATTTTTGCACTGAATGCCGACGCGCGGAGGAGCGTAGGCGATGAGCTTATCGAAGCCGCTCAGTTTGTTCAGCATGAAATAATCCAATTACATTCAATTAGCTCTTTTGCATGCCATTTACTACATTTTTAACTTTAATTGCGTCTTTCTCAAATGAAATTACGAAGAATTTTGGGCGCAGACGTAAAGTCGATAGTTGGCTAAATGCACGGATGATTGACGTAATGAACGACGCACACGCATGCAGTTAATTAAATACCGCGTCGGTCGGCAACGTCGGGATCAGCGTACTTTTGCTGCTGCCATCCAACCGCCAACCGCACCGACACCGTTCCTATTGTTTTCGATTCAGTGATGAAAACGAAATTACGCATAACAAACCGAAAAAACTTCTCAAATTTTACATAGGTACATGCGTCTTATTGATTAGATGCTAGATAGTTTGAATATGTATTCCCAGTTGACAGTCATCTATTGTAGCAATTGCAAAAGCCTCGGCGCGAATAAATTAGCATAAATTGCGTAGAGTGCGGCTGTGCGCTGGCAATTCGATTAGGCGCATGCTTCGCGTTTCGCATCAAAGATAATTCGACAATACCACCGCCGGGCTAACACCCCTTTCTTCCATTTCCTCCCCCGGGCGCGCCGGGCTTCTTCACCGGGGCAGAGACCTTCCAGCCACCACCCCCCCTTCCCCCATTTTGCCTTTGCCTTCGGCTTCCGTTCGAATCCATTCTCTCTGACATTTGAATATTTGCAAACGCGCGATGGAGGAGGAGAGCGCGGGCGCTCCCTCCCAATTGTTTGTCGCCGGGATGTTGGGATGCGAGGGGTGCGTGTGTGGGCTCCGCGCACAATTACGCCCGAGCCATGCCCCAAAAACAACCCATCCACTTTTCGCAGCCATGTTTTGTAAGGGCGGCACGGGCGATATCCTAGCCACGCACACGTTCGTTCGGGCATCCTACACCTATTGACGCCAAATATAGTGTTGGTGGTGGCTGCTGCGAGTCGCGGGTACGCATATCTAATCGCAAATATGGCAAAATGCGTCGCCATGTAATTATACGGGTGCGCGCTGCGTGCGATAAAGTTTGACGACGACGGCGCAACTTTTTGTATGGCGCTCAACGTAATATTATAATACCGGCGAATATTACGCAATCATGGCGCTTCTTTCAGTATTCAACCGCATTTCTATGCGCGCAAATGGTTACATATACGCTCTGACATTTTAGATTTTGTTACAGTTGATGCATTTGCAGTGGAACTACCACCAACCGTCATCGTTAGTCAACATCACTATCAACAACAAGAACGACGACGACGATGACGACGAGGAGGAGGACGGAGACTTTAATTATCTCTCGAAGGATTTCCGGGGCCGGCATTAGCCGATGGCCTGAACACGCGCAACGCTTCATTACCGCGCGCTTTACATCCAGCTTTCGTCCTTTCGTCCTGCGCATGACTTCTTTCCTTTTGCGATGTGCAGTGCGTTTTTGCGCTACGCTGCGCAACGGCGTGTTTGTTAGTCTAATGCATGTTATAAAGTTCTTCGCATGCATTATGCAGAAAACATGTTCCTTTCATACTTTCTGGCATTCATAATTCGTTTGCGTAAATGTCGGGTGCCTTGCAGTGTGATTACCCTTTTTTCAATTTCACGCCAAATCACCGTGGGTGTGGTGCACGGCTAATTTTCGCACCTATAAAAAATTAATTGCGCTGCACACGACGCGACGAGCGCATGTGGATATATTGATGGCAGTTTTTGTACGGCGCCCAAACGCATTCGCAATGACCCTATCTTTCAATTGTCAGTAATATCGCAGCACGTGGAGCACAATGTTGTTGTGTGTGCGGGGGATGCGTAATATCAATTGGCGTAATAAAACACCGAAAACCAATTGCACACGCACATATCTACATTCCCTAATATTTCACTAGCAATATCACTACTGGTAACAACTAGGTACTTCTCATAAGACTTCAGTCATAAATCATGAAGAAAAACTACACCAAGAAGGATATGAATTACTCTAAATTGCTTAGTTGTGGTTTATTGGTAAACGACAAAATTAGTGTTAAAGGGATTAGGGGGTGGGAATCAATTGACATTGAAACGCACCATGATGGCATGCAATCTGCGGCGTTGTGTGCGCGTGGGTGTGTATGTGCAGCAAATGTTTGTACAATTCGCGGCCGCCTCGACACACCAACCAACGCCATCGGATTGATATTCACAAGTGCCCCACGCGTGTGAACGCAATGCATGTTGGACAATAACAGATGATCGAGCTGTCGCTCCTTCAATAATGAGGTGTTAATGAGCACCAGGCTTAATCGGTGGCCAATTATTGGTCATACCAACAAGCACCCATAAAACGCATCCAAATAGCAACAGCCAAGAAACACGCATGACGTCGAACGGTCGAACGCCTACTATTGTAAATCGCGTGCGATTTTCATGCCATTCTTATTATTCTTCATGCCTGACGCGTGATGGCCATCCAGTTGACCAGTCGACCAATGTAAATGCACGGATGTGTATGTGGCTGTGCCGGGGTGCGTTGCGTGCGCGAATGAAAAGTAAATGAAAACAGATTTGATTGACACGACGACGATGGCGCCTATGTGAGGGATGCGAGTGAATGAGCGTATGTACGTGTTACGCCCGTCGCCTCCACCATCGCACGATCGCAGCCGTATAAGCCCGGTCACGCATCGCAGCATCGTGTTTGCACTGATTGATGGATTGATCTAAGAACGTTGCCATTGCGCGTTTGCGATTTTTGGCGCGCCGTCGACGATAAATCCCGACATTGATACGTAATTTGTATTCTAAACAAAAATTATATTGCTGGTTTTGATTCTCGCTCGGAGCAAAAAAAAAACACAGTTTGGCTAACATCTGGTGCATATTTTTGGAGAAATATGCGTCGCTAGCGATGGCGCGGTAGCGGTGCGCTGGTGGGTGGGATGACATTCCGGGGTGCGATATGGGCGCGTTTAAAACGTCAGTGTCAGGGCCGGTAATACGCGCGATTAAAGTGAAATATAAGGACTGCGGGATTACGCCCTCCCGTGCGTGTGGTGGCGAGCGGGCGGGCGGGCTGGATGGCTGGCTGGAGGCCCGGGGTAATCAATCAATTTTGATGATGAAAAATTATCATTCCGATGCTTTATTCGTAATTCTATAGGAAAACCTATCGGCGCACACGCGACGGCGCGCCTTGTGTGTGCGTATGTCATCCCACTGCGTGCGTGAGTGTGGGAAATGCATTTTGCATGGCTCGTGCTCGTGGGGGGATGGTGTGGGAACTGGTCACCGATGCGTTTTCGCAATTTCAAATCAGGTGCACACACATACCACGCACCGCTATACGCCGACAAAAAGCCGCGAACGTGCCCGAGAAAACAAGGCAAACAAACAAAACGCAACTATGCACGCACGCACCGTACGCATGGGCATTATAAATAAATATAGCGGCCGTCCGTCAAATGGCCATCCAACGCTATTTGTGTGTTTGCACGTGCGCGACATTATGATAATTACCAACCCCTTCACCAAGTCAACTTAAATCTCTGCCAACATGCGGAATTCATTTGCGTAAAAATCTGTGCGCGAGGATTGCGGATTGACCTACCGCAAGGGTGGTAAATTAGATATTAAGCAACCCTTTTTTCCTGGCCATGCCCTGCGTCAACGCATTTTTCCATATGGAAATCCGAGCGTGTGTTCCGGACACAGAAAAAAAAACACCGGGGCGGTCAGGTGGTCGACGGGCGCTGCGCAACACCTTATTCTGGCCACTGGCCAAACCGACCTCAGAGCTCGGATATAATTCAGCGTGTATGCTAGTGTGTTGGTGTTCAAAGAAGTACAACGTAATACTCCACCATCATCTCCATCGGTCGTGCAATACGCGTACAAAACAGCAAGCGGGCAATTCGCACCCAACCGCCGCCGCCGCCACCGCGCCAGCCGCCCCCCGTCCCGTCGTCGTGGTGTGCGCGAGAGCGTTGCGCGGCTAGCGGGGGGGAATAGCGTCGACCGGGGAGGGAGAGCGCCACGTGACCGGCGCCTCCGCCAATCGCGCCGCCGCCAGATGCGTGGCCGTATCGACTTTTGGCTCCCCCCAATGTCCCCGCCGGCCGCCCGCCGTCTACTCTCCACACTTTACTCTACCACTACTCGATCGGACTGCTGCTGCTGCTGCTGCACACACACTACCACGTCGACTCGTAGCGCACACTTATGCAATCTCTTTCGGGATCGCACCGGGGGGTGGGTGGGTTGGTTTGGGTGGTTGGCGGAGTAAGTTGGCAAACACGAACCGAACATCTCCGACTGCCGCCGCCGCCGCTGCTGCTGCTGCTGCGGTGATGGTGGTGGGAAAGGACCGCACGGACAAGGCGGCAAAGGAGGGACCGGTGGGTCGGTCGCACCGAAATATGGAATTATGGACCTAGTTTTAATAGGTTTTGTTTAAATTATTCAGGGGACTTACTGCTTACATTAGTCCCAGCGCACACGGTTGGCAGCCGAACACGAAAGGATGCCGGAGAGCAACTTTGACCACAAATACTCCTCGCGCACATCCGCGCGCCGCGCTGGCGGAAATTATCTTTCGTTCGTCCGCCCTGTCGAATTCCTTTTCTTCCAATTTTCGCACGCGTGATCATTTCATCTTTTGTTATTTGCTCAATAATTAACACCGGAGCTGGGCGCTAGCGAGAAGGATATAACGTAGCGCTGGAATAACAACGTGCGCTTATATCAACAATACCCCTTTGCGATAATTGCGACCCGTTTCATTAGCGGGTTTTATCTCTCTATTTCGCTCTCAAAACCTTCATCAATTTCCACCGCCTTTATCCAGGCTATACCTTGTGCGGGGAGCTGGCGCGCAGAAACAAATCGCGCGCCCCCCAGCTGGAAGAAACAACAACGAAAGCACGCCAAGCGATGGCAATGTTCCTGTTCGCGCGAGCGTAACAGAATGGTCGCCCCGTATATAGCCTTTTCTTATTATTCACCCACGAATTCACCAGGAAAGCGACGACCATCCCTTGTATGCATGCGCGCTGGGGTTTGTTGCGCAGTGTGCGAAAAGGGTGGCGAGCGCATTAAATTTGACGCCCGCCGCTTTCCTTCCTTTACGGTCACGAAACGTTAGATGTTGTTGATGGCGCGTTGTGTGGATCGGGCGTGTGCTTCCCGCTCTATCTTTCTTTGTCCCGACCCGGCGCCGTTCGATATGCGCCCCGAAGTGAATTTCGGTCCCTTTTTCGGGGAGGTCGCTATCAGCAAGGATACCGTAAGGATAACGACGCAAAACGCGGCGCAGATAACGGCGTCAACCCCACTTTTCAGAAACGTCGATGCGGCCGACCACCTACACACATTCATTCTATTCACACACACTGTACAAGATTGGCGAAATGGAATGGTTGAGAATTTAATCGCACACCCCACACACACACACACACTTATATACATGCCATTCCTTTGGCACCGAAGAGAAATTCTATGCCTTGATAATTAAAACTTTGTGAATTCCGTTGATGTACTTTAAGCTCGGCGCGCGCGCGCATAAAGGAAAATTAAATACATAAATAATGTAGGCGTGCACTATGCATGGGAGTGTGTATGTGTTGCGATCGCGCGCGGGTTTGGTTGCGAAAGGGTTGTATGTGCGAATATTGTCTCGGGAATATGAACCTTCGATGGCGCCCTCATCCATATAAAAGCAAACTCTATATATTTATTTCAATAACGTTCATTATGTAAGAATTTTCGAGCGCAAAGGGTTGGTTGCATTCATTTACATTTCTTCATCAGCAATTATTTGAATTTATATATGGGTACTTGTTCCAGTTGTGTTTGTTTCATGCGCGGAGAAAACCTCCAATGTATGCGTGAATATTAAATTAATTCTTTGATGCGAACAAGTTTCGTTTCGTGCATGTGAAAAGTGGGAATCCATGAGAGTCGACGATTTGAATAATGTATAAATTGCGCGATCTGCATATCAATAACCAGCGGTGATCCACCTGTGATCATCACTCGTCTTCACACGCTACGTCGCTGCGCGCGGAGAAAAGAAATCATCGCTGTCCACTTCCCCAAATATCGTCCACTAGCCCTTCGCCCTATTGCTTCGTTATTCAAATCCAAATGTGTCTTCTCTTCTTTCACTGCCCGAAGTGAAAGGAGCAATTGATGCTAAAGAATGAATGGGGATAGTAATAAGAAGAACCGGTTGTCTCCTCGCGCACATCTCCTTTTTGGAGGCGATTTGCTAGGCAGGGATGATGCTGACCACGAGAGCGACTTCTTTCCAAATCAGTCGCAACGCGTAAGCGATCTTGAGCAAATCAATTAACATAACGCAATGCGCGCGCGAGCGCGAGCCTCACGGTAGTGATTTAAAACCAACACATACAAATGCAGTGGCGAATTAAATAAATAAATGTGGCAAATAATAACGTCCAACAGGGGCAATAAATAAAGAGGTGTCGCGCGGTGATGATAAATTTGTCGATTTATTTTAATAACCTCCGGTTGGTGATGATGGAATTTGTGTTTATTCGTAAACGTTTATTTCGTGGGTGAAATTAATTGCGCATCGATCGCCGGCATCGATTTACACATCAATGGCAAAAAATGGTGCCACCGAACATGACCCCGACACCTTATGTGCATGTGTGCAAATTGAATCCATCGGCATCGCATCGATTTAATATTCACAAAATGGGTGAGTAAGTAGGCGTGCTAATGACAAAATGCCAATTTAAAAATTCAACAAAATTAAAACGAATGCGCAAGCGGGCTGCGTTTAATGATTAATTTACAATCAATACGCACGTTGCGAAACAGAATGTTTTAATAAGTAGCGAATTAAATCCCACCAACACGAGCACAGTGCCACGCTCACTCAGCAATAGCCGGGACAAGTGTGAGCGCGAATTGCGAATTGCCGGGGCGTTAACGAATGCATATGCATAATGAAGGAGCAGGAAAAAGAGGCATCATCGAAATTAAAATTTAATACTCGCCGGGGCGGCGCGTTGGATATTTAAGCGCAATGATGAACACCCGCGCACGAACGAAAGTAGGTAATTACATTGTTTATATTTATAAGTATAAGAGCCGCAAAACGGCGGCGCCGGCACCACGGGTTAATTTTATAAAATAACAAACACCTGAAGAATAAACACCAGACGATGTACAATAAGCGCACGAGCGAGCGGCGCGGTTTTTCTCTCTATTTGCGTTGGCCAACCTTTTAATCGCGGGGCATTTTCCGCATCGCGCGGAAAACAACATTACGCAAACAATAATAACGAAAAGGCAAAAGAAACGAAAACAACTGGCTTGATGGATTAATCTATTTTTATAAATTTTCGGCGCGATTAACAAAATGCTCTCATTCATCGCATCACGCTTGTTTCATTGTTGCGTTTTTTTTGCGCTCGGTTTAGTCTCAAACTGTGGAATACATTTAAGGGTTGATTTTATCGTCAATGTGTTACTTTGTATGAACGAATCGGGGAAACAGGACAAAATGGACGCCCTTTTCGGCCTCGGCCTGGGATGACGACGTCGGCGTCGGCAACGACGTCGACGACGACGACGGTGGGGTGGAAGGGGCGGTAGGGCGGCGGCGGCGGTCGTCGCGACGCGCGGCGCGGCGCACGAGGAAGAAGGAAGAAGGATAAGGGGCAAAACCTCCGCAACGCTGATCAATAATGAACAGGCCGTGTATATGTGTGCGTTTGCGTACGTATGCGATGGCGGGCGGCAATGCGTGGGTGGCGAAGGCGATGAAGTCGTCGGCGTCGTCTCCAGCCCGTGCGCGCGCGCTTGTGTTCGCTTCAACGAATCCCAATTAATATTAACAACGATTCGATTCAAAGATACGCCATTCTTCTACATCCTTACAAAGTTCATTCTATTGTTTACAAAAAGCGATAAGAATAGGAAACTATTAGCGTGAAAAATTCAACTAAAAATGGAGAAGATGAAAATGCGCCACAGTAAGGATAATTATAAAAGCACACAAGTATAGTGTCGTTGACGTTTCGGCACTAATAGCCTATCAGTTTTTTTTTCGATTACACATCCTATAGCAAGGCATATATTTATAGTGGACGCTCGTGTATTTATAGAGATGCCGTGAAATATTCGAACACGCGCACACCCATGCAAAGAGGAGTGATGCGTCGATCGGCGATCGGCGTACATAAATCATAAATTTTCCGCTACGCTGATGACCGACGACTCGCGTCCTGCCCGGACCACCCCCGCACACCTCTCCGCAGGTCATGCCGCTCATCTTTTACAAAAAAGAATCGGGAATAACTAATTCCGTTTTTTTTTTGCCGCTCCAAATCGCCCACCATTTCCCCCGGTTTAGTTATTTATTGAAAGGTATTTATTCCCGATTGCGTATACAATCGATAAAAATTTTATCGAAACTCGTTCGTTACCCGTTGGCCGATTGATTCGCCCAGCGCACGCACTCAACACACAACGAAGTGCGCTGCGCGCCCACAAAAAAAAAAAAGGATGCAGGAGTAAAACCGGGCCGTCGAACTTGAAACACGGTAGCATTGGCGGTCGGTGGCGGTGTCGACGGCGGCGGCGGCGACGAATTGCATATGCATGCATGCGCATGGTAGTGGGGGAGAAACTCGACGCAAAAAAATTTGTTCGCCGCCACCGCCGCCGCCGCCTCCGCCTCTCCACAACCCTCCACCGCATATACACACATATACTATATACGCAACCCCGATATTGCGAATGTGCATTCTATCGTGCGAGCGCCCCGTCCCGTGTTCCCGTTCGGAAAAAATGTCAAGGTCGGATCGATTAATAACTTATGAATGGGACGTCGTCGTCGCCGATTTGCGCGCGGGTTCAAAGAACTACCCTTTCCGCTGATTGTGAGTTTTAACAAGCACCGACCACAGCATAATTGCATTACAAATTAGATTAATTCATGTTTCTATCCATGGTTTTTGTGCGATGAACTAATACGAAATGGCTCAAAAGAAACGTGTTTGCTGTTTGTTTACACTTATTAAACCAATTGCCATTTCTGAACAAAGCTTCTGACGTGTGCGTAGCAATAAATTGGATTCACTCCACGCCACTCCCGTAAAGCGGCATTCCGAATCTTGTTTTGGTAGTAACGAACGAACGATGAATATTCCCCACGCGAATGAGGCTGCGTTTGAAGAATTAAAAATTATCTCTTTGCTCC
Source organism: Myllaena sp. GC000078 (assembly GCA_030264135.1). Classification (NCBI taxonomy): domain Eukaryota; kingdom Metazoa; phylum Arthropoda; class Insecta; order Coleoptera; family Staphylinidae; genus Myllaena; species Myllaena sp. GC000078. The sequence goes on from JARJDR010000414.1 coordinate 11,994, forward strand.
TCCGCGTTTCGCACACACGCAGCAGTTTGTGTTGGCCATCAGCATATCATTTGTGACGGTATCAGAAATGACGTTGATGATGAAAGGCCTGCGTGTTTTTTATTTCCCCTCCTCAAATGTCGACACCTCCACCAAATCAACATTTGTAATTTGTTCAGAAATTCCAAAACAAAAATGTATGGAGTGAATTCGTTGATTTTAATATCAATTACCTACTGTAACAAAGAGCCGATCAACAATGAGAGTAATAATGAATGAATGTCTATTCGGAAAAAAAGGTTTCGAAAGTGCTGGGACTTTTGCATAAACAGTGGACAAATTCGACGAATTTGCATGGCGTAATGAAACCGCCACCATACCAGCCAGCCGCCATGCGAACGAAAGCTCCCATCCCTCCCTCCCTGCCCCTCTCATACCCTTGCTCAACTTACGTCGGGGAGCGTTCGCTCTGTAATCCGGCGACGGAGATAGCAGGCGGCGCGCCGCCCCCGAAAAAACATGTGTCGGACGAACGAGGCGACATGCATGTTTCATGCGCGCGCGCTGCTGGACCACCCCGGGTGGTTGTGCGTGTGTGTTGGTGTCGGCGGCGGCGGCGGCGGCAGTGGAAGGAGTCGGTTGGTAGAAGGAGGTGGTCGGCGGGGAGGGAGCGCCGGCTATGCGTGAACGACTGCGATGGCGACGACGTTATTGCAAAAACCCAGGGCGGTGGTGGCGGCGGCGGCGGCGGTGATCGTGAATGTTCGTCAGATCCTCGTGCGCGCACAGCAGCAGCGGTGGCGGCGGCAGCGCTCGAAGAATGGAAAAGTGAGAGAGCAGCGGAGCCGAGGCGAGCGGATAAGACAAAAAGAGAGATAAATGCCGCGGCGGCGGCAGCAGGGGTTACGACGACATCAACCCCTTTTCGCAATGTGTGGCACGATCGATTCTTGGGGAGCAAAATGGCTTCGCCGAGCGCGCGTGCGCGCACCCCCCAGCTGGAAAACGGCGTTAAGGACGACGGCAGCGTGCCGGCCGCCATGCATATTCAACCCTAAAAACCACGCGTGTATAGAGCGCTCTGAAATGAAACGAACGAATGCAGCAGCAGCAGCAGCAGGCTGCTACCAGCATCGCCGAGCGGCGGCGGCGGCTACAGCACACTATCTGCCAGTCGTTCGTGGCGCGACTGGGAAAAATCGCGCACAGCTACTGTATAGTAGCCAGCGGCGGCGGTGGTGGCGGCGGCGGCGGTGATGATGGCACAGGGTGAGAGATGATGATGATGATGATGCTGGCTGGAGGAGAGGGGCGAGTGCGTGGATGCAAAAGAGCGCAGATTCGCTCGCCGCCGCCGGCTGCCCGCCGTGCGTTTTTCCCGTTCAAACAGACCTTAACGACGCCGCAATGTGTTTTATCCCACTGCCATGCACACACCACTATACACGGTTGCACCCCTATAGCTGCAAAAACTATCAAAGCCAACACACGACGTTGGAATAATGTGCATGTGCGCTTTGACGTAAATTCATGTGCGTAACGTAAATTCAACTATTCGACGATTATTTCGCGATGCGTTGCCATTGGAGTGCGGGGTGGCTAGAACAATTTGCAACAACACACAAAACTTTCTCCCTTCTTTTTCACATCGTCTCGTTTTTCAAATGAAAATAATTAAAGGCTCATTCTCTATCTCTTTCTCCGTCACTCATTTTCTCGTTTTCTGAGCAATGCTAATCCCAGCCGCACTCTAATGAGAGCTCATCAAGTTTGACTTGTTTCATTCTGATTAGTCCTTTTCAGGGTGCCGGCTGGCGCGATATTCCTTTTTCGTACCTATACCGTCTATTACCTCCGTCCGCCCCGTTGGCGCAATACCTAGTAATTAGTTTTAATTAGACGCCTTTAGCGAAATAATTAAACAACTTATATACAGTACATGCGCGTGCGGAGGTTACATATGTGTCCATTCATTGCGCCTGTCATTGCAGAAAACTATTAATATTACACCGAATGCGCCGGGGATACATCATTCTCGCGCGCGTAGAGCCAATGGCGAAACTTATTACTTTAAATGCCCGCCGCTGGCCACTAAAAGCCGGCCATATTCGCCGTCTAATGAGTTGCATTTGCAGCGACCGCCGCGCCGCCCGAAGCGAGCATATCGAAACTTTAATATAGCTACAAGTCGAACGTTTATTATATATGCGTTTTCGAATGAATTTATTTCTATAGTCGTCATCTGAATGCTTTCGGGCGCGATGTGAATGTATGCGCGCTGGTAATTTACATTGGCGAATATAATAATATTGCAATGGAAAAGGGGGTTGGCTGCTGATGGGGAGCGGAGTGTGACTACGGTTAGTTTTAGCGCGCCCGCATCTCTCGTTTACGATAAAGTTTTCGCATTTTAGTTTAGTTTCGCGTCGAGGCAATATTGGAATAGCACGCGAGCGGGGAACCGGACTGGATGCAGCTTTACGATATGAGGTACAAACCCTCATTCTAGTGGTATTAGATTGCATACAGAGTATATCTATCTTCAGCTAAAGAAACACCATTACAATATTTCAAACACATCAACATTAGAATTATAAAAATTGTTTCATTTAAAGACGGTAATCATTTATTGTATTCTGATAGTAATTAGTTATTAAGGGTGAAAAACACTCTGTATCATATGGAATAATAAGTTTTAGAAAGGTTTTAGATAGGAAACGCGCGCGCGCGCACGAACACACATGCATAATTCA
>JARJDR010000420.1:0-11326 GCA_030264135.1 Myllaena sp. GC000078
AAAAAAGCTAAAACCAATAAATGCTAGTTTGAATGCTGATAAGCAATCAAGTGCATGACAAATATACATGATCGATATAACTCTATCAGTTTTACTAGCCTCCTTGAATGATAACATAGTATTTTTTATTCAGGCCTTTATACTACACTACAGAGAAAGGAGTTGTCTTCAATCTGTTTATGTTTGCGAAAGCTTGCGATAACTTCTGATTATCTCACCTCTAAATACCTAAATCTTGGCGTGTAACACTAATATTTACCGTTCCTTTTTTCAACATTACATTAGATGTTAAAACTCATTGGACACTCTAAAAAACGAACAAGTAGTAAGGTATTCTCAAATTCAACTGGGTTTATCATTGTACACCTAATCTCAAATCGGTTAATGCATGCGGATATGCATTGCCAATATGAATGTGCCACTAGGCCATGAATTACGATTAATTAATCAATGATCGCCGCGCGGCGCGTGACGTCATTTCCTCATTACACTTATTACATCTTGTCGCATGCGTATATACATGTAAGCAACGTATTTATTACTTTTATTCATTATGAAGTATCGCTCAGCACGGCGCGGCGCGGCGGCTGCGCATGAATAATACTCACGGTTTCGATTGTGTAATGCGCAACGAGCGTACGAGTACGCACACTTAACCGCAATTATATTTTATACTTCAGCCAGTCAATTGAATTACACTTTCGGGCGGGTTTGTTTTGAGCGATTCAAGTGCGATATGTGCTGGTCTCAAGTCTATCGTACATCCCGTTCCTATTCGCCATCCTTCTTCTCGAACTGCGTAAGTAATGTAATTGAGCACAAGTTTTATAGCAATTAAGACCATTGCCAGGCTAGAGTTTGATAAACTCATATTATTTAATAAACATAGAAACAGTCGTATTGCAGATTGTGCATGTCGCAAACAATCCGACGTGCATTCTTCTTCTTCCTATCTTCACTTCACAGCGAGATCTCGAGCTTGGCGGGCAGTTGACTACCGCACGCAGCCGCGCTTCCCTGCGCGCGCGCGCTCGCGAGCATCGGTTGATTACGGAGAGCCCGACGTTCTGCAAAGTGCAGCGCACACACGACGGGCGCGAGTTGAGTGAACTCCGCCGCCGCCGATGCACTTGACTATACTGTTCCGTTCGTGCCATGCCGCCGCGCGCGCGCGCGTCTATTCAGTATGCAAGCCGCCGCACGGCCATTCGGATACAAAAGCACATGCACATGCTCTCGAAACAGGACTCGCGGTTGCTCTCCGCGTGGAAGCTGGAGGGAAAGCGCGTATACGCAAAAGTATATAAGCAATACGTAATCGCCATCGGTGGCACGCGATGCGTTTTTTTCCCTCCAAGTTTACCAGCTAACACCGCAAACGTTTTATGATAAGATAACGCGGCAAGAGGCATGCTTTTATCGTTCTATCGATGGTTAAATGTGTACCTATGTGAAGAGAACCGCAATATATGGTATGATCGTTTGCAAATTTTTGCAGTTATTGCCATGTATGTAAAAATGCAGCGAGTGCAACGTGCCGTGCCTTTGATATTTAATTAACATTGCCGCGGATGAATTACGATCGCGGACGAAGATAAATAACGCAGTCCAGCGGTTCATGTCAATTTGAGAATAACTTAAATTAGTTCTTGTTGACTAATGAATGAGTTACAATGTTTGAAATTGGAATTTTAGAAAAAGCTTCCTTTCGCAAATAAAGTATATGAAATGATGGTTCGTTTAGTAACTACATAGAAGAGATAAGTAATTGATTTGATATACCCAGTATATATCAATCTATTTGATACAAAATGTAGATCACGCTGGCATATTGCCAATTTCCTCTGTACGAGCGCGTTAATGCAAATCCACGCGGCTGCTGTTTGCTGGAACTTATTCAACATACCTCCTCAGTTTTCACTTTCGCGCTAAACACACACAACGCCGCCGCCGCCGCCGCCGCGGACACGGTGTGGATATTCGAATTCCGCGATATATCCACCGCCAGCCAGCAAACCAATCACGCCGCCGCCTAATGCAATTGCGTCTCGCTCTTCTCTTCTCTTCTCTCCTCCGCGCCCGACAAACCGCAAATGCAATTCGCATCGCAAAACGCCGAATGCGATTCGACGCTGATTAAATAAGGTGGCGCGGTGCGGCGCGGCTACTTGAGCGCGAAATAAAACAAACACCCGAGAAGCGTAATGGTGTGTGCAGTACATTGCGCGAAAATTGTAAACGCCGATAACGTGTAACATAATATCGCCAGCTTTTAATAATGTTAATGATAATCATAACAACATGCGATGCGATTCGATGCGAATGTTGAAATTGGAAATGACGATGACAAATCGCCGTAAATTAAGCGATTCGCAATTTGATATTAAGCCGTGTAATGAATTTACAGTTTTATTGCTTCGCGGCTTTTACTAAATTACGATTTTTTTTAGCAAATTGATTGTGAATTCATTATTCAGAGAGAATTTTCAAAACTCTTGTCAGTATTAATCCGTATTTATATTGCACTAAACCCATTGTTTGAATAATAATATAATTACCACGATTATGACGACCATTGTGGATATTAATACAATTAAATTTTAAACACAAACCCTGTCTGCGCTGCCACCACCGCACTAGAATTACCCAATGTTTGTGTTAACAATTAGCAATTCGAGTTAATGACGTGACAACGTGCATGAATGGAGAGCCAAATCGATTTTTAATTCCTTCTGTGAATTTCGAAACAAACGCGTAATTATTTCACTCGTCTAATGCACCCTTCCTGCTTCCTTCCTTTCTTAGCCAAACACACGAACGATTACGTCCTTATTACTTATTCATAAAAAACGACACATGGACAATTTGGACGGCGCCACCACAAAGAAGAACAATCAACCGAGGTGAAAAGAAGACGCGCACGTTGAAAGTGAATGAAAGAGGTGGCGACCGCGAACTACGAAGACCGACTGTCGCCTGGCAGGCGCTGCAATGCAAAGGGCGTCTTGTAATTTATAAAATTGTAAAAAATTAATGCCGTTGTAATAATGCTAATGATAGCTTTGCACTCGACGTCGAAGTCGGCGTCGGCGTCGGCGCAAGCAGACCGTCGTCTACCTTGGGCAATTGATACTTTTCTCTCTCCAGTCTTCTTTTCCTCTTCGTTTCCGATGCGCTTTCGAGAACTCCGGCATTCGAGTAAAGTAGGCATTTGTATGTAGCATGTTTCGAGTGCGCTCGTTGAGAAAATGATTGAAATGCGCGTGGTTGTCATTTTCGCCGGCGGCTCCCCATTCATTCCATGGAAACGCGTTCGGCGACCGCCCGCCCGCCTTCGTCCTCCTCTTCGATGCATGTTCGCATTCGTAATGAAGATGGTTTCAAGACGTTTACAACATGTTCTTGTCTCATTGCAGCGACGAAGAAAAAAAATTGAAATACGAATCGGTTTCGCACATGATACATTAGAAATCCAACAAGTGTACAATTGATAAAAAGTGTTTAACATCATCACCAGATTTCGACACTCGGATTTCTCTACGCTTTCAAACAATCTATCGCATTTTCCATTAATCATATCGGAATGGGTAAATACAAGCAACATTTATTGGCACGGAGCGATCGTGTTGCAATTATGTAGTCCGTAGTGTGTTTCCCTTTCGTGCGCAACGCGCTTTTTTGCAATTGCAAACCCACCGAATTGCACTACGTGCTCGCGTCTTGCGATTTCCCATTAAATTGTTGCAAACAAACGCGCAACAATGCGGCGCGAGTAACATTAGCGTAGCAAACCGTCGGCGTCGTGCCGTCGGCTGCAGCGCATGCAGCGTATGCGGAATGGTCTCGCATGCATACAGCCAACAATGCGCACTTTGCGTTTCGTTCGAGCGAATCGCAGTAATCTTTACTTTTTCCGCCGCTGCACTTCGTGCCTTCGACTTTTCTTTTCGTTCGGTTACGTCCACACAATGATATCAACCGGTCTAATTCAACATATGTGCTCTGCAAAACGTAATTGACGCCTTCGGTACACACCCAGTGAGATAACCAATAAATCTGCATTTTGCAATACAAATTGATGAGAAGTAAAGTAACAATAAACATTCGCTTTCGACCGTTTCGCTCGCCAGCCGGTCGTACTTGTAACATAATTTTCCTCACAACCCACGCACTTCATAGAACAAACAAAGCGCAATAGAATAGTTCAATACAACATAATGAGGACCTATATAAATAGAAAACAATCGTTAGCGCAATAATGCAACCGTCTGAGTACTGAAATGATCATCGAACTGTGTGTAATCTATAAATAAACAAGAATTATTGAAATTTTCATCATAATTAGTAATGAACTTGTTTGAACTCGGTGCCAGGACACACTAGTAACTATTTGTTCTATTTTAAAATAGGCAAAACAACTAAAAGAAACGTTGCCACGCTTTTAACGGTTCAGTCGCACCGGTGACCGACCGGCTGCGATGTAACCAGTCGCCTCAAAACTGCTAGAAAGTAAAATTATGCATTGGAAAATGCAAATGCGCCGCGGCAAGAATGCGCCGACTTGCGCAATCACATTCGAATGTAAATTCAACGCCTTTCTGGTAAACTACGAGTACCTCCGACTCCATTATTTTAATGAAGATGCTAATTAGTGTTAAGAGCATTACAAATGTTAATTTTACGGAAACGAACTAAATGCCATATTAATTTAAAACTTTCGACATGTACAATGGTATCCGAGGTTGGTCAAGCGGATTACTGTGTCAAAGTGCTGCGCGCACTTGTACCAGCAGCACTTTTTGGTCAGAGCCACAGTGAAACTTCCCCTTAATAAATTATGACGTTGTTGTTGTATTAAAAAGCCCGCAAGGTTGATATTGCGCACTGGACGGGTAATGGAAGTCATGTATCATGCACACATGCTGCGCTGCATTGTCGATGAGAGCGATATTAAAATGCACTTAAATATCGATTTATAACAAAACTGCGAAACCAGCGCGCCGTTTATAAATAATTCGCTAATCGGGCATCAACTGCTTAATATTGCATAATTAATTAATTACTGACATGTCATCTGCGTACATGCAAAGATTCAATTAGCCGACGCCGGCATATTTTGCATTTTTGACGACATTTGTGTCTGTCTGCCTCCTGTCTGCCCGGCGACACCGTAAATACTGTTAGAAATTCGTTTATCGCTTGCAGGAAGCGCCAAGGAAGGAAGGAGTGTCGACGACGGGGCCCTCGTATACGTGATGGACAACGACGAAGAAGACATGCAGGTAGATTGCGTTACCGTATAAGAACTTGCGCGCAAGCTGCAACGCATGTTGCAATGTGCAAATAAGAAAACGCGATCGAAATTGCAACTCGCAATATGGCAGCAGCAGAGAGGACGGTGGCGCCCGCGTTATTTAATTAATCGCCATGGCGACCGCGTGTCGCAACCGACTCGAGCCTATGATTACCCTATAAAATCGTCAAGATGTTAATCCATCAAGTCTAGAAGAAGAACAAAAATTGAATCGACTATCTAACCTAACCGTTTACTAGACGACCAGTATAAAAGACATAATCAAATGATGGACGAGTGGCTAAAACTCTAGCAGAAATATTCAAGTTAGCGTAGATCATTAAATTTTCGCAAATTAAGCACACATCAAAGCGCGCCAGTGCCAGCGGGTAGTGTCGCCGATGTGAGTCCATGTGTGTAAACGCGACATCAGGAAGTCGCGCAATTTATTAATATAAGGGCGCAATTACGAACATCTTGTACCATCATCATCATCAGCGGCAACGGCAACGGCAACGGCAGCGGTGGCAGCGCGTATTTTCGCCCGGCAAACATAAAATATACGAGTTACAATGTGATTCGATTAATTTATGTCCGCCTCTTGGCGGCGCGCAGTGTAAACATTAATTTTTCCTCCAACGCTAAAGCAACAGAAAGAAATTAAATTTAAAACTAGCAAAGTTCATCATTAATTACGATAACGACGTTCAAGGTGCACCGTCTAATAACGCAGCGACGGGGTAATAAACACGCGCGCGCCCCACACATACACACACATCTATCAATTCGATTGTAAAACGCTAAATGATTCCTACGCTCGCGCGCGTCGATATCATCTTCGAAGCCAGGTGATGCGACTCAACGCATCCAATTTTCATGTTCGCTTCCACATGCTGCCAAAAACCAACTCTCTTTCTATTTTTTACGATTCGGGCTCTACTTAATCATAACAAAAGAGAAACCAGGTCGCCAACAACCACAAGACGCAAAAAAAAATGAAAATGGAGGCATAAAAGATATAAAAGAAAAGAAAATATAAAAGGTGAATACCTAGGTGCGTGCCGGCTGTTTCCCTTATATCATCATCAAGGATGATGATGCTTCACCAAAGAATGAATACGGAAACCAAGGAAACGCTAAATAGCACGATGCAGTCGGCTGCAGTGCCGAACAACCAGCAGTCCATCAATAGCGAGAGGTGGAGCATTCGATATTCGACGAAGCGAATGAAATATGTATTGCTATTGAACAGCTGTTCGTTCGTTCGTTCGTTCGTTCGTCTCGTCCTCGCGCGTGTTCTGCTTTAAACGTCGCAACAGCAGCAGCAACCGAGCCAAGAAATTATGGAATCATTTTGTACTTAAGAAAATTGGATGCATGTGGAGTACAAAACATTGCGATTCAGCGGTTTGAGATAAAAATGAACAAAACCTTATTCGTGAAATCCTAGGTGTGATGACATCGTCTAATCACGACCTCCCAAGCAGCCCCTATTGTGTGCTTACTTTTGTTTGACGATAGTGCGCGTTGTCTGCGAGGAGCTAAACGCGTACTTTTGCAGCGTATACCCGAAACCGTATCCGGGCCACACAGCCGTCGTCGTCGCCGTGGTCGCTTTCCTTCGGATATTAACCAAACCAGCAGCTGGTGCATTCAATCCACCCGTTCCGCCGACCACAATGCTGGTGGATTTGGTGGCCGTCGCCAGCAAACCCAGATTGGACGCACCGCCACCGCGCTGATACACCACAAACATGATTCGCACTTAATTACTCAAACAGCACAACCGATAGAAATACACCTTGCACGTCATAGTTTTTTTTGTTTGACTAGAATAATAAATCCGTGGAAAGGTGCGGGGACGCGTCTGCAGCGGCCGAGCAAGCGGGGCTCACTGCCGCACATCATCCCCCCCAAAGACAGGGACTCGATCCCTAGGATCCCTAGGATCCCTAGGACGCGACGCGCACACGCACTACTACCCTCGTTACTCGTTACTAATCAACCCCAACTCGTATTTTATAATATAATCCCCGAAACTTACTAACACATTGGATAGGGTACACTGTCGCGCCGTTGTGTGTGGTGGATGGGTGGCACACGCCGCGCTCGTGTGAGAATCGGGTGGAAAGGGACCGACGCGCTACTGCCGACATACAATAGGTTTTAATGCGCGCGTGCCCTTGAATGCAGCATGTGCATATGTGCAGCAGCAGCAGCAGCCACACACGCGGCGAAAGACATACGAATGAAGATAAAAAAAAACCAACGCAAACCATATATACAAATATAAGAGCATCAAAGGGATACGTGATGCACAGCAGCCCAAAGTGCAAACGCAGAAACAACACTCGAATCAATATATGGGGAGTGTGTGCCCTGGGGAAATAGGCGCAGACAGTGTTGGAAAGGGTTGAATCAAAATTTAGAAACTCAAATGACGTAACAAATTGTTGCCCTCCCGCACGCACATGAACCCCACATGCGCGACTCGGAGTCATTTAGACTTAGATCACTATCAAATAAAGCGCGTGCGTTTCTGCGTTTTTTACTGTATTCCGGTGCGAGCGCAGCACGCTGACATGTGCAACACATTAAAGTGATTTGCTGTTTGTTGCGCTAGAAACCGAACGCACCTCCTCGCCTTTCTAAGTACACGCGTTCACAAAGGTTTTGCGCTGTTGCATCTTGCTTGGTGCAATGACGAAATACTGCACACGCAAAACATTCAACACATTTGTTTGAACATTTAATGGCCAGTCCGCGCAACGCACATAACGAATTTCTGAGCGCGAGAGAATAGTTCACGGATTAGACACAGCACAGCAATGAGTTAATGCAATCTGGTTGGAAAGTTGTCTTCAACGCGTCTTCTAATCTTCGACGCGTTTCCCATATATGCACGGATTTATGGCTGTTAATACGTTTTACGAGCAAGTATTGTTCTACGCGAGTGGGCAACGCGAGATGACCTTTGCTTCCCATTTTATCAATTCAATTTTCATAAGCGGAGACTTTCATTTTCCTTCATCCTGCAGTCACTTCCTAGTATTGATCCACCCAGCCTGATGGTTATCATCAGTCAATAAAAATATCCGAAATGAAACGATATTTATCACTTGTCGAGTTGTCATTTAATCGAACATATGTCCGTGTTGCACGGACGCACGGGCAGTGCACTTCGTCGCGGTGGCTAATAATTTTTTTCGAGGGCGATATAATTGAGAATCAAGTCCGCGACGCGCGCGCGCGCGCAGCGAGGGAGAGTTGTCGGCCCTCTGATGGCGGCGCACAAAAACCTCCCCCTCTATAGCTCTTAACTTGCGATCAACCAAACGCAAGAGCATCGAACGCATGGGCGTTTATCCATCCAAGTTGAGGTCCGTCCGTTCGGGTAGCATCAGACAAACCCGATATTACGAGAGGACAATAACCATGTGAATCATCGGTTGTAGGAGGATGAGAAGAGGTGCACGATGCACACACCATCGAGCCCACTCTTTTCGATCAGATGGCCGTACGCTTCGCTGCTCCCATTACCCCTACCGCACCGCTGAGCCTTTACATAATGTAATATTGCAAGTTTAGCATCCCCTCATTTCTCATTCAGTCACTAGTTCATTCAACTACGTCATACAACCAGACCAACGATCGGTTTACATATGCCACGCGCTTTTTTTTACGGATTGTTATCGCACGCTCAAACAAAATATAAAGGAAGCGCGGAGAAATGCAACGCAAGCAATAAAAGATGACACTTAATTGTAGTGCTTCCATAGAAAAAGCCATCAGCATGCGTGCGACTACGAAGAATTTAGGTGAGATGACGTCGTCCAACATCAGAAAGGTGCTAGGTGGCTCTTTAAAGTACCCACGTTGATGATAATGATGCACGAAGAGCGATGGACAGAAGAAGAGGCAGCTGATGGCGTACGTGCAATGCACACGCGAACGCATGTCGGCGACCCACGGACGCGAGACCAAAAAAAAATCCATCTCTTCGGCGAGGCGCTCTCCTTGTCTGTCTCTTCAGTTGCGCAAGAGATGAAAACGGGCACACGAAGCGTAAATCCGTGCCGCTGTGCGTGCATGTCGTGCGCTTCGCTGCAGCTAATCCATCCGTTCCCTCCCGATCCACCCCGCTGCGATGCGGGAGGAGGAGGACGCCGACAACAGGGGGACGACGCCGGATGGCTCCACCCAAAAATGGAAAAAATCGCTCTTCTCCATATGCGCCGCGCAATATGTATGATGGCGCATGATGGGATCGGGGGTATACGCGTCAGGGGTGTTATTGGGTTTATAGGGGACCTGGGCATGGGGTGTGTCCGCGTTGCTAAATGCCGTGCGCTCTGGATGATAGTGCGCTCTGTGTTCTGTTCCTATCGCCCGAACTACAATTACACACTCTATCTATATTGACCATGCGTGTGCTGCGACTAGCCACACGCACGCGCGAGCCCTTTACATCGATACTGCTGGGTAGTCGCAAGTCAGCATCGCGCCACCACCAACCCCCCAGTTCCAGCACTACTAACTAATGCAAAAGCTGCCATTCATTCTATACGAACCACAGCCGTCGCATGCACATGCAGTTGGTGATGTTAATCCGCATTTTAATGCGGAGAGATTCCCCGATTTTATTTTATTAAAACACGACAAATTCAACCTGATCCCCCCTATCGGGAAGACGGACTCGGGGGACATTTTAAGTTGAATTCTAACTTGCCCAATTTACAACGCCAACGATAAGTTGTAGGAAGCGGGTTGAGTTTGCTCTTGTTTCCTTTAGCACATTATTGTCTGTGGGTTCCAAACGCAAATAAGAAGTAAGGTTTTGGTGCGACTAGGCAAACACTACGCCACGGAGCACCGTTGCTCGTAAAAGGCTTGCCTTGCCTCTGTGAGTCGATGAGGACACGAGGACGCTAACCCTGCGGGCAGTTTAAACCTCCAGATGGATGCGGAACCAGTCTTCTACAAGACACAAAATATACAACAAAACAGCACCTAATGCAACATGGCTGAGATGGGCAAAAATAAAACCTAGCCTTCTGCATCTTCTGCAGCCGAATATAGTGCTGCGAGACAGGTACGAAGAAGACTTATAAGGAAGAGTCTTCTCCCATATTCTACTTTTCAATTACCAAACGCATAAGAAACGCAAACAGTGATCCGGCTCAGAACAACCCCCATTGGTCCATGCAACGTGCAAAAGCTAATATCGCTTGTAAACGAAAACATTTGGCTAATGCCTAATGCCAACAAATCCAAAACGACCGGAGGCCAACTAAGGCTCCAGGGAAATCTTCATTAAATCGCCATGGTTGCCGGCGGAGAAGCGCTTTTATAGTTTCATTAATCAATCTCAATCAAAATCATGTTTAGGAAACCCTAAAAATTATCACCTATCACTTTTATGGCGCCGCCGTTCCAGGAACGCCGTTATTGACGACCGCGCGGCGCCGTCTCCTCTCCTCCGCCACCGCCGCCGCCGCCTTCTTCCGTGATGCAGGAAACATTCTCTCTGGCAAACAACTCCGGGCGATGCTGGCGCCCTCCCCTCCCAGAGCTTCGTCACTTCCCTACTTTCGGGGTAACTAATGATTTCTTTCGCCACCCCATGTTGCGATTCTCTATTTTCCTCCAGCACGCAGCATTTGCAACACATCTCGCTCCGAGTTTCCCACAGAGCAAAGTCGCCATCATGCAACCCCTCATTTTTTCGCCCAGAAAGCACTTTGATGTGTTTTTTTTATCAATACGCGTTATGCTCTCGTTTGACTTTGCGAAAAACGCGCGCGCGATGGAGAAGAGAGGGAGGTATGCGGTTCCACTATCTGGTGTAATGCTAAATAAACCAGCACTGATCACGTTAGTACATAATTTTCGGATATTGCGTATGTTTCAATGGGGAGGACGGGACGCACCGCGGTCAACAACACACGCGTGCAAATCCGGTGGCAACAGGCTAAACAGCATAACACAAAACATGGGCCCTATGAATATACAAAGACCACCCCCACACACACC
>JARJDR010000421.1:0-10504 GCA_030264135.1 Myllaena sp. GC000078
ATTCCGACAAATTCAAGTTGATGCTCTTGGCTTGGAACTACCACAATCAGGCACAAGGTAAACACTTTTGCCAAATTCCAAACCTATGTCAAAATCCAAAAAATAAACGCGCCGGAGAAAATTGCAATCCACTAATGACACAAATGAACCTGACTCTTTTTGGGGATAGGAATAAATAATTAATCGTTATCTTGACAGGCGCAAATCGCAATGGCAGCGGAGAGATGCCCGATTTGTCTTCGCTGGCCGGCAGCGAAGAGATGGCCGGCCTGTGGGCGCAGTACCATGCGTTGGGCCTCGCCAAAGGCGGCAAGGCCACACCGCCCGCACCCCGGGACCAATCTGTAAGTCCCATCGCAGGTCGCATTTAACTAAAATTACTACAACGGTGTCAATTCTTCGATGTCTTCGGACTGACCAATAATACAAAATTTCTGAATCGCGCCCGCAGAGTCCGGTGAACGCCGAAACGGGATCGGCGCACGACGAGACGAGCTCGAGCGGCAACAAGGAGGACGAGGATGACGACGACGACGAGAGCGACGATAAGATCGACACACAAACGCACGACCCAGAAAGATTGAAGGCCTTCAATGTACGTATTATGCGCGCGCCTGCGACCGCAGTCATAACGCGCGCGGGCACAATGCATGTGCAATAAAGTGCAATGTGCGCGAGAGTGAGGAGGTCGAGTGCAGCGGCGGCGATTGCGACATTCGCGCGCGCTTAAGCCCCGATATGCACGTGCACACGATGCATTTGTTTTCAGGACCGTATCGAAACTAGTTTCCAAATGCGCATTCAATTTGGGAAACTTGACAAAAATTTGCATTAAATTCTGGTACCCAAGTACTTAAGTATCAAATTGTTTTACTCAATGTGTAGTACGGCTCTGACGTTGGAGAGTATGAATGCGAAATGCAATACGCGGCGCGTACACACCCTGAAAAAACGCGGCGACGAGATTTACATGTTTGGCGTGTTATTAAACGTTGCGCATACATGAATTTCATGCGCCAAGGTTTCGATGGTGTTGTGTGGAGGGTGTGCGGAATGTTTGCGTTTCGACACCGCGCCCCGATTGATGCGAATTTCAACATCCAAACGCAGCAAAACCAAATGTATAGACAATATTCTCCTTGTTTCTGCCACACAGATGTTCGTTCGTCTCTTTGTCGATGAGAATCTGGACCGCATGGTGCCGATCAGCAAGCAGCCGAAGGAAAAGATACAGGCGATCATCGATTCGTGCACGCGGCAGTTTCCCGAGTTTGCCGAGCGCGCGCGCAAACGCATCCGCACCTACCTCAAATCCTGCCGCCGCAATAAGCGCGCGCGGGATCCGAGTTCACCCTGGGATGCTGTAAGTCCTTGCTAATAAATTAGCTATATATCCCATTTTAATTAAATTGACGATTTTTAGACGAGACCCACACCCGCCCACCTCACATCCGTGCAGGCCGAGCAGATTCTGGCAACGGCCTGCGAGAATGAAAGTCACAACGCGAAGCGCATGCGACTCGGCCTGGAGCCGGTCAGCCAACCGATGCCACTGCCACCGGGCTCATCCGTAAGTATAATGCGAGATTTGTAATGAAGGTGAAATCAATTCCTACCTCGAATCGCAGGCGACGGACACGACGGCGCCGATGAACCGAGGGCTGGACTTTACGGCGAGCGCCCCGCTGAAGCTCGAGAGTGACACCATCACCAGCGTGTTCCCCTCGTCCACGACAACGCCCTCCTCGACGCCCAACTCCATCGGCAAAGGAGGTGGCGGAGGTTGTGGCAGCAGCGGTGGTGGCGGCAGTAGTAGTGGTGCACTTGCTCTCACACCTGATATCAAACCAAATACATTGACGTAAGTTAACAAATATTACCAAATCCAATGAGTTTCATGTTAAATTATTAATTATTATAGCGTGTCGAGTGCATTAGCAACGACCCCAATCAATGGCATAGGCATCGCGAGTACTGCGGGGTCAGCGGCACCGACGGCAATGTACCGTCCGAATTTCTCGCAGGCATTCCAACGGGCCGGCCCGTATCCACTCTTTCCCGGCCAGAGTCCATTCGCTGCCAATTCGAGTGGTCTTCTCACAAACGGTAAGAAATTATTCGAACTTCTTTAGGATGAATTTTAATTGTATTTTATGCTGTTTTAGGTCCAGCAGACTTAAGTATGAAACAAAAACCGCTGCTCAACCACAAGCTGAGCACCGGTGAGATGGCGGCGGTGCGACAACTCATCACCGGATATCGCGAGTCGGCCGCCTTCCTGCTGCGCTCCGCCGACGAGCTGGAGCAGTTGCTGATACAGCAACAATAGTAATTGAGTCTCTAACTTTCCATAAAATGCGTGCAGTACGTAATGTTCACACAAATATGCCATATTGAAACGATGATCGGTAAAAAACATAGTTTGTCGGATGAATTAGTCGTACTATTTTAGTTTCTCCCTTCTTACAACTTCAAATGTATTTAAATTATTGATCCCTAAACAAAACGAGCATCGAGCGTCAATGCGTTTGAGCACAATACGTTAAGATTGGTGCACTAACTTATCGGAAAAAATGTGTTCTTTTCGCAATTTAGCAGGGTTAGCATTATGAATGATTGTCACATTTTTTATCGCGGAGAAACGGAGTTATTATTAAATAATAATATAAAAATCGAATAGTCGCGATATTCTTTGAATGTACAAAACAATTAAGAGAAAACCTAAACGAAGATGCAAATTATTACAAAAAAAAAGAGAGACGTGAATTATATATTTATTTATAAATTAGAAAAGAATTTCTAGATCGATATATCTAAACGCTAATTGTAAGTGAATAAACAAAACAAAAAGAGGCGGAAAAATTCGAAGAACTATTACTTACTACTACTACAACTAAAATTGAATTTATTACAGGGGCAAAATGTTTATTATATTTGATAAAAACTCTAAATGTTGAATATATTGTAATGTAATTTAAAGAAGCTATATAATAATTATATTTACAAAAACAAATTAAACGTAAAGAAAGCTACAAGAAGGTGTGTACCAAAGATGCTATTAAATCGAGCGCGCGAGGCGAGAATTTTGTAAATATTTTAACACTTATATTGTATGAATTATTATTGAAGTAATTACGATAGAATTCTAACGGATAAGAAGCGTACAACTCGAAGACTATACAATTAAATATCGGGCGGTCAAGAGTCAGTCACAGCGGTTTATACTAGTATGATTCACCATCAAGAGACAACAAGAAACTCTCAAAGAAAACCCTTTTTGTAAGAATTTTCATAGTATGTATACTACAAGTCATTAAGACGAGTACACGGAACACGCATAGAATTGTAAACTATGATCACATTTTCCTTTCTTCACAAACCATTACTATTGATAGCATAATTAACACCCCTACATGTTTGTAAACGCATTTTCAAGAGAACAACATCTTTTAGAGATCTGAACATGTTTCTGTGATTGTTATACGTGTTGGTAGATATTAATGAGCAAAAAAAAAGATTTCGAATGATTAGCAAGATAGAGAAGAAGAGGAAGCATTTTGATTAAATATCTTAACAGTGACCACTTGTTTGTTTCGTGCGTTTGTTCTCGGCTAACAATATAAGTTCAGTCATCGACGCAAGAAGGAGGAAGCCTAGTGATTATGAACAAATTTCTGTGAGAACACATATGACAACCGGGAGAGAATGTGATTGAATGAATTTAATGTATGTCATTGTATAACATTCCAATTGTACTTCTCAATGTATATACATAAACGATATTATTGATATTAAAATATTAATAACAAAGCGCTACCTATTGCGTTGCTGGTGGTATTGATTCCTCCCATCGATCACACAGTACACACGCGATTGGGACCGATATTAACGCGAATATTAATTATTAAAACGTTGACGACGCGCTCGAGAAAACGTTCGCCAACGAAATGAACGAAATGACCGAAATGAGCGTTACGCTAACCTAACCTCATTTGACGTGCAAGGATCAAAACGTAAAGGTCGTTTCATAAAACGTTTTCAAATTTTACAAATTTAATGAAATCTAATTCAATTTTAATATAAAACACTATAGCGTATTAATCATGTAAGAAGCAATTCAAATATTTGCATAAGACTTTAAAAGGACACAAATTTCTTAGTGCAAGAACAATTTCCGCATTCAATTATAAATAAGACGAAATTAGAAATTTCACGAGCTGTTCGCGGTACAGTGTCTTATTAGCAATAAAGTAAATAGAAGAATTAAATTAACGCCATAAAACTTTTCCAGCAACAACCATTTTCTCATTTCCACCAACGTAGCAGCAACAACAGACAACAGCCAACAGCGACAACAAAAAACAACGCAGTCTTGTGTGCGCGAATGATATATTTATCACACGTGTAAAATGCATTTACGACACGCCATTTTTCATTTTTATGCCGCGTTGCGTGCACATACGTAACACATGCAGCCAGGCAACAAACGGCGCAAAACCTTGAAAACTCTTCTTCTTCTTCAGCGGCGCGCTGCATTTCTTGCGCCCCTGCATGTGCACCAACTGCACCACGCGAATAGCAAACGAAATGCGCGATATAAAACGTTTTACGATTTTTCGTTGCAACTTTAAGTGCTTCGGTCTTGCGCGCGAGCGCACCACCATCTCTTCGGATCTTCTTCACGCTGCATACGAACGCATGCGGTTTATAATGCACGCGTATGTCGCTGCGATTCTTCATCGTTGGCATAGGTGTGAAGAAGAAATAGATGCGAAGCGTCAAGGTGCACCGCATGCAAAGATTTATAACGTGGAACTTAATTTTCTTGCGTCGCGCGCGCGCGCCAAAACACGAATTGAAATAAAACCAAAAGCGTGCGTGCGCGCTGAGAATGAATGGGATGGATGGATTGATAAAAATGAAGATATATGGCGCTGTCGTAATTCATAATTTGAAAATAATCGCCAACAATAAATGCGTGTGGCGATTGAAATTGAAATCTAAGCCTCCGATTGCAATTTCATTCTTTTTCGGGCGTTGAATGTGTGGCACTCCTGCAATGCGCACAATGCCGAAACCAATATGTTCGCGAGGAGAGAATTTGCAATTGCAAAACACTTGGGCATATAACAAATGTGTGCTTCAGATAAAATTAACTAAATGATTTATACGCAATGCACTTATTTATGTCGTACATTTACTATCTCATGCATTTTTTGTTTTACTACTTGCTACATCTCGAGCGAACCTAGGTAGGGTACGAAATACTCAAATATGCATGACGCACATATAAAACGCCGCGACGGCCGTATTAAAATCGTTAAGGACTAAGGACGAAGACATGCAAGATGAACGCATATCGCTCCCTTGGCTGCATGCACATCGATAACAACCATCGACGTTTATGTCTCGCCGCGTCGAGGCTCGTATTTCATGCGCTGACGGCCAACGAGCCATGACGCGAGCGCGCGGCGCAATTGCACGTGCGCGAAAACATTTGCATAAAAATGACGAAAATCTGAGATTAGATTGGGAAATAACGCAATGCTCAGCATAAGATTCTCACCGCCGATTACCTCCACGCGAAAAAATTCGTAGGTAATTTGCATTTAGTCGATTTGGTAACTTATTACTATTACGACAAAGCATAGTCATTGGATTTCGTTAGTCCTCTTCCCAGATACATATTATTGTTGCGATTCCTGTGACTCTCGCTCGCTGCTGCTGCTGCTGATGATGATGAATTCGCAAAGTGAGCAGCGCAGCGGAGTTTACGGGACGCTGATGCATCTCGCATAGAGCGACTGAGGTTACATAATAATTAAAAACGGTACCGCGCGACGTAATGAAGCGTGACGCAATCGGCTCGTCGTTCGCATAAGGTTTGTTTTCGAACGCACGCACGCTTCTTTTTCGCGACCGTATTGTATTTTCGGAACGAGTATGTAAGCATCGTAACGTACTTACGCCTGAAAAATCCTATTGTAACGCAACGATTTGGATGGGAACTTACTACCAGGTGTGCGCGATTGTTTCGCGTGTGCACGCGCGCGCGTCCCTCTCAGCCGGTTGGCTTTTTGTTTTGTTTAGCAGACAAGAGAGTACTGTTGAAAATGTGTCTTAAGTCATAACCACTCCAGCCGACAGGCGAATGCGGCACATGCAACGGTATAGAACAGCCGGCGCGCAGCAATCACGTAAAAATGATAATTAAATAAATATGTGCGGCGAATGATGCAAATGAGATTCGGTTAAAATTTGTTCATTTTCACATGATGTGTGCAAGACGCATTCTCCTAGTTAATTCCCTTAATTATCTAATCCTAATGAATGATGTAAAATTGCTAATCATTATGATTTAATGCGCATCTCCCCTCCTTTTTTGGATTGAAATTCATTCAAATCCAATTTAATTTAATTGAAAGTTACAAAAAAAAGCGGTTGGCAAACGTCCTGCGATTTCTGAATGGTCTAAAACTAAGTAATTAAGTTTTAAATTATGCGTTTTTCTCATATTATTAAAATGCAATTTCATATCTATTTGAAATGGATACGTTTCTAATGAAATATCAGTAATGACTGTTGAGCAATGAGTTAAAGGTCGGAGAACTGTTCAAAAATGAATAAGATTGGGAAAAGAAAGGAAAAAACCTTCCTTATCCAGTGTCGCCGTCGTAAAACATGTAATTTCTTTGTTGCCCACTTCAACAATTGTTTGTAAACTCACATTCTTCAAATAACCACCGTTAAAGTTTAAAGCGCATAATTTAGTATTGCCAAATTTCCTTCCTTCGCTAATCTTCTTCTTAAAGTCTATTATCTGATTGCAGGCCATTAGGCCATTGCGAATTGACAAATTCGACACCGCTGCAAGGAGGAGGATATGATGAGAATGAGGACTTGTCAAAAAATTCATAATGATATCGTCAGCGGCATGATGACACTTCCGTTAACTTTAAAACTTTTTGCGGGTCGTTATATTCGACACCGGATGTTTGGCAAAACATGACTAAATCAAAACTTCTCGCTCCGCACGCGGTTGGTAGGTAATTTCCATTTCATCTTCCTTTCTTTTAATTCCATACCTGGCGCAGATCGCAGTCGCAGCTGCATTAACATATTCACCTACACTCCACAGCATCACGACCAACTCTTCTTCTTCTTCTTCTTCTTCTTCGTCGTCGTCTTCAACTGCAGCGCAGCTTCTTCCCCCCGCCCTATAACCCATTCGCTTTTCTCTTCCTTTTCTTCGTGCGCATTGCGACTTCTTCTCGCGTGCATCCGCCAAAGACATTCGCAAACCGCGACTTCTTCCTGCGCGCGACTCTTGGAGTTGGGTCCAAGAAGGCATTCTTGCAGTCGCGGTGCGGTTCACCGCTACGACAAACTCTTCGGCGCGAGCTCGCGCGCTCGGCAGCAGCCCAGCTCCCGCCGTCATCGCCGTCGGTCGGCCCGCCGCGAAGTGAACGCGAAAGTAGCCGTTTCATTCGCGGGTGCTCGCAAGCGCGCGATGCATCGTTTGCTAGTTCAGTCGATCGCGAACCGTTCGCGACGTTGATCGCGTCCCTCGCCAGAGCGCCTTCGATTACTCGCATCGCGCCGCCGCAAACTACTGTAAACTTTCGGGCGTGATTCTCCAATTGGTATTATCGGTTTTAATTAAATCCTTTGCGCCGCTGAGGAGTTTGTCAAAGTATCAAAACAAACTGGTCGAAAGGATAATTTTTGCAAAAAACTCGGGCCGTTCGCATCTGCATTTCAAGCTCCATCCGCTCTGGATGCTGGCTGGGTGCCGAAGAGCAGCGCGCGCCTCGCGACCAGTTATATAGTTCGCGTTCGCCGCCGGCCGCCACTCACGTGTGGTGCTGCGGCCCCGTGTGTCTAACTATACGATAAGAAAATAAGACGACCAAAAAACAACCACGGCGACCAAGCCGACGACGACGACGACGAGCGGTGGAGTAGATGCAGAAGAAGCAGTGGTAGAAAAGTGTGTATGAGTGTGTTTGTGTGCACGCGAAAAGGAGCAAAAGCAGGCAGGCCCCGTGCCAGGCTCTAAGGACGTTGGCACACACGTGTGTGCCCAACACCGCGAGTGTATCAGTGCGCACACGGCTCGTTTGCATTGCCTACCTACCTACATAACTAAATAACTATATATAAAACGCTCAACTATTAAATTTACTAAGTTACTGGGGAGCTGACCAACTGCGCGCGGCCGGCTTGCAACGTCGAATAAAATTTGTGTTTAAACGAAAATTATTCGTCGTAAAGTAACATTATCCTAATCGCACGTGCGCATGCAAGCAAGCAACCGGCGCGGCGTTTTGCCCAAGGAATATCGCCAAGGAGCTGCAATTATATCGGTATGCGCATATCTCCACTTTAATTGTCAAATCCCGCGAGTTGAATCACCTCGCAATTCGTACCAACCAGAAATATTCTTCAATTATTTTTTGTTTCAAAGTTTCCAAGTCATTTAGCATCCGGATTTCTTCTGCTCTAAATACGACTCTTGCTACTCTTGCTGCTTATTGTTCCAAATCTTTCTTGTCGTATTATTTCTATTGGCATTTCTAATGAATGACCAGGCAAATCAATGACATTGAACATTTTTGTGGCACGATACCTAATGGACTTGAACGGTTCGATTCATTTCTTTTTGTGATTGAGTAATTTCGAAACAAGTACAAATACTCGTATTTGTGTGATTGTTGATGGCTTAGAAATCGACATTTGTCGAATTGGCACATTTTAATTCGCAATTAACTTACTTTTCGCGTCAAAAAAAGGTTCACAAATGTAATTGGTGATACAGTATTTTATTTCGAGCAATTCCGATGAATGCGCGCGCGCGTCTGCATCTCTTAAGCTAGTTAGCAAGTCGTTGATGCGTTTCGGCATCGCGAGGCGAACAAAGAATGCCGCTGGTTTTTTACGTTTGCAAACTTATTGCTCTCGCGGTGCTCGCGTGGTTTTTTACAACGCTCCACAGCCTCTCTGACCATGTATCCTATATATTAGTTATGCATTTGTGTTTGTAACCGTAAAACGTAAACGAAGGCACACATCCTACTGGCACAGTGTGTGTATATCTGTTGTCTGACGTCGCGAGTTAATGATGAAACGAAACGAGATCCGCGAGTGGGATAATTGGGCTTTTGTCACAATGAGTGACTCAGCTCATCCAAACCTCCTCCACCTCCTCCACAGCAGCGGATCTCTTCTCTGCTCTGTTAACACACTCGCCCGTCGATGATTTTCGTGTTTACGCACCGAATGATTGTTTAATTACTGCTTATCTCAATTCTTAAAAGTATCCTTGGCGCTTGGCGCTCGATGAATAATTATTCTACGTTAATAGTAAAATATCAAGATTTACCTAGTTTTTTGTGTTCCACCGCTTCGTGTGAGAGGTTTTCATTTTTCATGAATATTTAAACAGTCGCAGACGAAATATGCTGCTATTATCCCAGGCGATTATCTCATATTTTTCAAAATTTATATAACATATAGAACGCTTCATGAATATTTCGCTGGCGATTTGCATAAAATTGTTTTTTCTCCGCCATCGTTGTTTCGTTTCGTTTAACATTAATGTTCGAATCACTCATTTATTCATTCGACTCCACTACCTGTCCGCAAGGATGTTATTCCGAAAAACATGATTTTCGAATTAGTCTCAATACTGGCTCGCTCGTGTATGCAAATATCACATTGAACCGCGATAAATAATTGGAATCAGAACAAAAGTTGACGACATTGTCTATTTTTGCATGGTGGTCGGGCTTTTTGTTTTATTTGCGGTCGCGACTTATTAAAACCCATCGCTTAAAAAATGTTAATGTGCAAAGTGATTGATGGTTTGCATGATGTGAATTTATAGCCAAATTTTTGGCTTGGGTATATTTACCGATCGTTTCACGTCTCAATTACCTACACCTGAGATTGAGACTCGAATGAGCTAATAGTAATAATCTGTGATGAAGTAAGTAAGTCAAGTTCGTATTGCATAGGAGGCATTAGAAACACAACAACACGCAATCGAGCGCCGTCTGGCAAACTGTCTGCATTTCACTTTTTACGTCCCATGCGCGCTGAGTGAGTTGGATTAACATAAGTAAATTTTTAATACAAGTACACATAATTTGAAAAACAACCAGCGTCCGACCCAGCGGGCATAATCTTCGTACGTGCATACGAATAATACGTAACACCGGTGGAAGCACCAAATGCGAACAGCGCACATAAACCATAAATGTAGTAAAAAGTGTTAAAGGTGTGTTGAGAACGTAGGAGCAGATGTTGTGTTTGGAATACCAATTAGTCGCGCTCGTGGCCGAGCTTGACTATAATGTCCTTTGAAGTTGTCGTCGCCATCGACGACGTGATTCTGCTTGGGCGTTGGGCGTCGCGTCGTGTCGCGTCGGGCGCATCGATGTTTGGCTTTGATATTGACGCAGAAACAACAGAAATACCTGGATGTCCGATGAAGGAAAGTGTA
>JARJDR010000427.1:0-10394 GCA_030264135.1 Myllaena sp. GC000078
TTTTTCATTTATACTGTATTTGTTTTAACTGAAGACAATGCCAACGAAGATAATTGTATACACGATTAGTGCTGTTGTTTGATTGATACTTGTTTAACCAGCAGAACGCTTCCTCCCTTGCGCCGAGCTCTATTTTCCAAAATTCTAGTTACACATGTTGTTTCTCTTTTTCGAATAGACAAACAGAGTATTAAAATCAAACCGATAAATATTGACTAATTAAAATTTTCTCATCTTTAATAAGTAGTTTTTCATAAATATCGCAATTGAATAAACGGCCATTAATTAAATATAAAAATTATAATTTCTGTATGTACGGATACATTCGGTGGATACATAATTGCGTGATACCTGGCAATATCAGTGTATCAGCATTCGATTCCTCAAATGTCAAAGGATTACGTGTGTATTTGGGATAACAGTGACGTCATGAATGGCAAGTAAAACAAAACCAACGTTGTTCGATTTAAAATTAGCACAATGCATGATTCCGACCAATAAAAATTTAATAAACAGCGGGAACGAAACGACCAGTTACTACTAAATAGCTAATAGTTTCATTTCTAATTATTATTGGTTAATTTTATTACTGATTTCAATGGAAAACATGCAGTATATGCCGGTACTTTATTTTATACTTTCTGAGCGTTACACGCAAAGCCTAGTTGGTTAGATTTTCGGGTTAATTTTAGCCGAAAACTCCACGTCGAAATAATGAATACAACACCAGCGTCTAGTGCTAAAATTAGCACTAATTTCGTGAATCTTCTATTTCTATTTTGCCTAAAATAAATGCCGACTTACACACGTGACGCTGTACAAGTACATTTTAATATGTGTGTTGCGGAAGAAAGTGTGAATCTATTTTTCTTTACCTCCAAGATAATTTATTGATTAAATTTAAATTTAGCAATTCCTATGTATAGGCAAACATCAAAGATTTGCATTTTATTGACTTGCATGAAACAAATATTAATCAATTTTATTGATTTCGACCCAGTTCTTCCCAGCATAAATATTCCCCCTCTGCATTTTTCTCGTATTTCAATGGTTTCGCATAAAGTTCACTACGCTACGCTCGTAAACACATCGACGCGACGGCGAGGAAGCAAAACGAGAAACGGATTTACGATTTCACCATTTCAAATCAGCGCGTGTACCCCGCAAGCCGACATTAGCTATTAAACGACCCATTCGTCACTCGCCGTTAATTCTCATGCATGCAACAACTTTTGTTTCAGCCATCAAAGCACAACAAATATGAGCTTCAGTTTTCAGCCAGCTAATGGATTGGCTTTTCATATGCTGTCACCTAACTTACAACAGGAATATCTAATGTTTTCAACATGTCGGTTTTGAATTGTGCTAAAAATAGTGCCGTTATTATGCTAAACAACGTCTCACTGCGATTTGTAGTACGCAGGCAAAACGCACTTGCTTCCTGAATGCGCGATTTAACCGAAAAACTAAAACATATCTCAATTACCATCACCTGCATGGTGATGGTGTAATATATAACTTATTGTTTAGCCGCACGACGTTTCGTAGTTATCGGCATTGAAACTCAAACCACACCACAAAATGCCAATGACGAATGTAATCGCTGCCACTCGAAACATGAATATTTTAATGTTCCGTGCCGCTTGCAACATTTAGTGTGTAGCAAACATTTGTGACGCGCAACACCACGATGAATAAAAATATTAGTATTCGATAAAATAGTCGTTAAACAAATATCTATCAGTTTACGAAGAGAGATTGCATCATAAAATGCATCATAACGCAATGCGGGAGGCGTCGACGTCGACGTCAACGTTGAGCGTCTGAACGTGTAGGTGACGCGATGATGGTGGTGCAATGATTAATTCTAATTAACGGCGCGTTTGTTGGCGGTACCGCGATGCTCATGCGGACAATAATAATAAGTTAAACGACGAAATTAAGCAACTTTCCGCGGAGATCGACGACAATCGGACGCGTCGCGACCAATCGTCTCTCATCGATATCGTCGCGTTCGCGCGCTCGCGATCGTTCGTTGTGTGTGCTGCCAGCCAATTCATAATAACCATTCGTTTGATTAGGAGTTATTCAACAATTTATTTAAAAAAAAAACACGCGCCCGAACGAACAGCTAACGAGCCAGTTTCTAGTTTTGACGTAGCGCGTGAGATTTCAATGTCGTACGTAGGCAATGATAGCTTATTGTTACTCATATGGTGAATCAGAAAACACCTTCGTTTTGAATATTCAAAGTGACTTCCAGTTGGATTATATTGCATGGTGTTTTACCGTAAAAAGCAGTAAGTTTCATCTTAATTCGTTATGAATCCATTCAACATTCGCTGGTTTTCTTATCAATAAAACGATGACGTTGATTATAATACGCCGCAAACGTATTTCGTGTGAATATCGAAAAGCGGAACGAATGTTGACCTTGACATGAATAGTTTCAAATTCTATTGAACTATGCAGCACCTATTGAGATTGGTCACTTATATGGTATTTCTTAAATTGCATCCATCACCCTTTACTATAAGAATTGAAGAACTTTGAAACCATTTTCAAATCTTCTCTTTTGAACAAGTACGAGTAATGGAAATGTGTTCAATAAGCATTAACAAAAGCAAACATTTTTGCGTGACGACACACTCCGTCGCACAATGAACGCTGCTCTGCCTCCTCGGAACTTATCTAATCTCTATCTCGTCGGCGTCTGAAGCCTATTTGCGCTTATCATTATCATCGCTTATATCGGCATTATTAATATAAACGTAAAACACCGTTACATTCACTCCTACTTCATTCACCCATTGCAGCCATCCTTTTCGCGCACGCTGTTATCAACCGAAAAATTATCAGCAATTCAATTACGCCCCACTGCGAATGCGCAACACGCACGCACGCACGCACACAACGGCGATGATTCGCGTTTGCACCTTTCGGTCGGACTGATTATGATGATAGCGTCTAAATGACATGTCAGTGTTCCAGCCATGGGCGACACAGCATCCGACCGCATCGAATTAGAGCGCCCGCAGGAAGAGGAGAAGGCATCCCAAGACCCAAATGGTAACGATCCACCCGTAAGCGATTCCACCCTCATCGACACATCACCCGAGCTGCAGCGATTGATTGTGTTCTTTCGCGATGAGAACTTTGACGTTCACGTAAGATTTACAAGAATTACACCTGCAGAGCTAATTGCGAGAGTGCTTTACAGGATGATCATTTGGAACTACCTACAGCACAACTATTGAAAACCATTGTGACATTGCTGCTGTCGGTGCAAACTCATCACGGTCAACCAACCAGCATTATCACCAACTTCTTGCTATACCTAGCCGGATACTTGGATCGCAAAAAGGACGATTTTGATATTTCCTATTCGCTCGCAGTTGGATTGGAAGAATTAATCGCGCCGCTGTATAGAAAAGAGCACATTCCGACTTTGGTGCGCATCTGCGAACTTCTTCAGACCTCTGAGGAGGGATTGATCAGGGACGAAGCGCTTAAAGTCACCGCAGCATTGGTGGAGTGCTGTGATGCGGAGGATGTCGAGAAGCATATCTTCACATACGTGGAGCGGATCATCGCAAACGATTGGTGTCAGTCGGCGGGGATTGATCTAATGGCCGTGCGTTTTTACGAATATGATAAGAACATGCCAATTAAGCACCTGTTTTTAGATTGTCTACTATAAACTCTCCGAGCAGCATAAGGAGGAGTATCGCGACCACTTCAAGCGATTGATCGACGACGTGTCGACCATGGCGAAGGCTGCCATGGCACGCAGCTATCGGCGCATTATTACGCACTATCCGCGCGAACTGATCGAAAGCGATTGCATCGAAATGCTGGGATTGATGACCGAAGATATTCAGGTAGCCAACGCATGACATAAACCGAACTTGACATTTACCTACCCTTGTTTTTACCAAAAAAGGGAACCGTCCGAGTGAACGCCGTGCAAACCGCCATCACACTCGCCCACCTACTAGACGACGAAGACCTCATCGACAAGCACATCTGCGCGACATTCGAGCGGCTCGTCGACGATAACTCGTGGAAGGTGCGCCTCGAAGTGGCCTACCAGATAATCGCCATACAAAAAGCAGTCAAACCTAAGCTGGCGCGCCTGCTGCTCGTTTCCCTCCTGCGAACCCTCTGCAAGGATATGGAGTCGTTGGTGCGCAAATGTCTTGCTGCAAACATCGTCGGTGTGCTGACCGAATTCAAGCAGACAAGCGACATCGACCTCGGCGAGCTGTTTGAAATCATCAACGAGCTGAATAAGGATCCAAACGACGAGGTGCGCAACACGCTGATGGGCGTTATCATGGATGCGGCTGGTGCGCTCAGTGCAGACGAGTGCCGGAAGTATTTGCTGCCGCTGATGAAGAACACGCTCATGGTGCAGCGCATACAGGGCGCCACCAAGATGGAGGAGCAGATCGTGTCGAACGTCAACCGGTTGATCGGCGTACTCGGACATGAAGTGCTGCAGGAGGAGCTGGAGAGGTTCATGTTCGACGTGCTGTCGTCGGAGAGCAAGTGGCGCACGCGACGGCGGCTCGTCGTCACGCTCTACATGCTGGCGCTGAACGCAGGCGACGACTACTTCAGCACGTACTGCTTGTCGTTCTACAAGAAGATGCTGAATGACCATTGCTATGCGGTGCGTCGCATTGTGCCGATGGTGCTGCCGGCGCTCATCGGTCGATACGGTTTCGCGTGGGGCAAAAAGAACATTCTCAATTTCGTGCTCAACTTCCACGACCATCCGGCGTACTTTGAGCGACTCATCGTGCTCTACGCGATTGAGGAACTCGTCGCACCCAGCCTGGAGCAAATCGGCCCGAAGCGCAAGTGCCTTCCACGCGAACAAGACAACCAAACCTACTTGTACAAAGTCTATTCGCTCAACAAAATGCTGCTGTTCAAACTGGAGCAGTTTGAAATCGATGAGGACACGTCCGCAGAGGACACGGTCATCCGTAGCGATCTAGCCTACTACGGTGAAGACCTCATCGACCAGTTGCGCGCCAATCCAGTGGAATTCCCCGCAATCGATGCGCTGGAATTGCTGGAGTTTGTGATGAAATACGTGATGCCCATCTTTGGCGCGTATCTGCAGGATAAGATCGTGAATGTGGTGCTGCGTACGAGGCACGTCTACAATGTTTTACTGCGCTTCCAGCGACGGCTCGCCAAAGAACTGGATGAAGACTTGTATCGCGGCACGCTAGAGATGTACACGAAGGAAAGCCGACAGAGTGTCGAAAGCAATATTCTGCTCGATCTGACAACAGTCGACGGTGATATGAGCGCCAAGATCGAGCATGGCGTGCGCGGTAAGGTGTTTGATGTGAGACCATCGCCACCGCCGCCAGAAAAAGACACGCAGCGCTTTGATCAAAATCTTAACTACGATTTGTCGTCGCCCGATTGCAATTCGTTTTGGAGCTCATCGCTGGGCAATGGGTTGGAGTTTCTAAACAATACGGAGATTAGTGATGACGATAGTGATATTGATGAGAATGATGGCGATGGCGATGATAACAAGAAGGGACAGGACGAGGGACAGGACGAGAATTGCAATCGGGTGGCCGAGGAGAACGATGAACGCAAATTACTACATGATGTCGATATGAATTTGTTCGACGACACCAAGTCGCAAGTGCTGGAGTTCTACAGTGATAAGACTAGTGATGCCATAGACGTATGATAGCAATTTGAAACTAAAGACGTACAAATTCCATTCATTTGTTATGTTAAGTAGATGAAATTTAATGTATATCTAATTTATTTTCAATAACGATGAATTATTTAATCAAAGTAATATATTTGCAAAACCCTAGCAGCCCCTATCAAATATTAAATGTAGATGTCTAAAGAGACTTAATTGTCAAGGCGTTTTATTGACCCAAATTTATATTACCGGTTGCTTTACGTAAGTTTTATGGTAACACGGTTGAACGCAAAATATTCGGACGATTTGGCAAACGAGAGTGAAATCGGCGAGAGAAAAAAACAAACATTAAAAATAGCGTTCTCGCAGTCAATGGGTTCGCATCCCAAAAATAGCGGCACACTTTTATGCCCAGCACGAAAAAAAAACTGCCACTAGCAATTTAATTTTTTGCTAACTTTGCAGCGAAAATACGATACTCTTACTCACCCTGCAGTTGGTAAATAGTCATCTGGTATTCGGCAAGTTTTTCATCGATATAATCCTGCGATTGATTGGCAATGATCTCGGCGGTGGACGGGCCATCCGGATCGCCATCCGCGTCGGGTTCGTAGTGCTGCGGCGGTGGCGGATGCTCGAGGGCAGCGATCGCATGCGGCGCGCCAACGTATTCATAGTCGCGACTCGGCGGTCCGTACTCAAAGTGCGGCGGCGTTGCAGGGCCGACATTGTACGGCGACACGCCGCGAAAGTACTCGTGCGGTGGCGGCGGCGGCGGTAACGCCACCGGCGACACGCATCGCATCGCAGCTGGCGATGGCTGCAACAAGATGAAAACATCGCCCCCCGTCAGATTGCTAGGTGACTGACAGTCTCGCGGAAATGCCACCCGATTGGTTTGGTTGAGCTTCGGGGAGCATGACGCACTACTGCAGAGTGCTGCTGCTGCTGCTACTGCTCGATGTTACGATAGCAAACCGTATAATAGAAGAACGCGCTCCACGCGTCGAATATCAGATGCAGCGAATCCTGCAGATTGCCCACACAACCATGCCCTACGCTGACGCTCTGAAAGCTCGACAAGGGCCCGCCGTTCAGCCCAAGCAGCAAGGATCCAACAACTATATCCTCATCTACGTGAACCCCAATACTCCCGGTGATCCGAATTGCAAGGGCAAATTTGGCGATGTCTCGTTTCCAATTCATAAAACCATTAAGGTATCCTCTGCCCGCTGCCCGTTTGTGAGGTCGGCCCTTATACACTTGTTTTGTAGCCCTTTACAGAGGCGCATCTCAATGAGCTCATGTGCAACAGCCAACATATGCAACTGATGGATGTGTGCAATAAAATGATACAGGAGACCATCGGCGAGCTGATGGCATGGGCGCAAAAGGACAAGCATATGAATACAGGTAACAATATGAAACGCCAAATACGAATGACTATACTTTTGTCATTGTTTCAGTTAAGATTAGCGTGGAGGATATCAACACGAGCAATGAGAACGATGAGAGCAATTCGGAGCCTCACCATTCAATGCGTTCGTATAAGCGCAAGCATTACGCAGAGCTAATCCGCCGGAAGCGCGCCATCGATTTTAACCGACTGCAGCAAGAACTCGACGCGAAAAAAGATTTCCATAAGAAGTGGAAATGCGAATCGGCGTGCGTGCCAAGCGACACGCATGCGGTCAAAAACTGCAGCACCCGTCACGCACTGCATCGACGTTATGACCAATTCGATTACAAGTGGGCGCTTGCTACGGGCCCCGACGAGGCGGAGGACAGCATCTTCAGTCTCACCACGACACCGACGGCAAATGAAGACCGAAACGACGACGTCGCCCGCGGCGAGGCCGCGCTCCATGAGGTACCCATGCCTGTGGAACCCTTTGAGACGACTGCACATCTAACAAGCAGCGAGGTCGACACTACGTCTCAGCCGGGCAAGGGCACTGAAGATGAGGATCTGACGAAGGTTGATAAAGTGGAAAAATGCGAGAACACTACAGCGCCAAAAACAGCAGGCAAGTATCTTCACGCACCTCCTCCAGCCGCCGAAAACAACACGTCAATGCCGACGAGGCCAGAGAAGCTGCTATCGCGGCTGACCGGTAGACCATTGACCAATCGACCATTGACCATTAGACCACTAATCCATCAGCCGAGGAGCAAATGCATCGAACCGACCAAACAATTGGAGTTTGTAAACTCCTCGCCGAATAAAAAAGTGGTCGCGGCCAAACCACAGTCTAAAAACCATCAACCACATCCAATCAAACAGCCAGTAGAGCAAGACCCCGAGAAGAGCTTGTTACCGACCACCAGCAATAATAAAGAGTTTACAGAGCAGACCGAGGAGATATATGTCGAGACGCCGCCCAGAGTGGAGGTGATCAGCAAGCCAACGGAAGAGCCTGGTGCCGATATCTTGGGGGAGGTTGAGCGCAGGCTGACTGCGCTGCACCAGCCTAAGCAGGCCGAAGAACGCTGTGGACCGGACGAGCAGCAAGCGCAGGAGAATGACAAGGAGGAGCCGGCCGGTTCGGAGAAACCGATGAACCTGTCGGAGTTGTTGAACCTGGTGGCATCGCTAAAACGCGAGTTCTACAGCACGTTCCTCGACTCGGTGGATAACGTGGAGGGCGGCGGCGGCAGCGCCGCCACGACGCTGATGGCGATGACATCCGGCATGCTGCAGCAGATGCACGATTTTCATTCGCACGCCGGCTTCATGGCAGTGATACACGGCGGCAACGTGAGCGACCTGAAGAACTGCTCGTCGGACCTGGTGCGCACGCTGCACTTGATCAACGCGCAATGCGACAAGTCCAACACGGTGGTGCTACTAACGGCGGGGTGTCCATGCGATATGCGCTTGCTGCCGTTCCTCGCATCCGGTCCGGGCGCGGAGCGCTTCGAGACGGTCGCCGAGCTGAGCGACATTCCGACGGCGATTCGCGCGCACGCCAATGGCGCTCAGCAGTGCGCGCGTCAAGTGCGAATGCAACCGGAACAGGTGCAATACTATCCGGTGGAGCAGCGCAGCAGCATCATTAATCAGCTCTACGAATCGTTTCCGAACGATCGGGGCAGCGAGCGAAGGTTGGCCGAGGCGCTTGTCGACGCACCGGACATTTGGTACCCGAACGGTGGGGTGGATATGTTTGAGGGCGGTGGTGATGGGCCGTTGGAAGAAGAGGGTGGCGGCGAAGGTGAGGAGGGTGGTAAACGCAAGCGTGAGTTGCGCCTGGATGTTGATTACGAGGACGAACAGGTGATTCATAAGACTAGCGGAGGATTATCAACGCGTTGGGAAGCAGCAAGCTGGTGGTGTCCTTGTATAATATGTATATTTATATATCTAAGCTAAATAAAGAAGGAATAGTGAACGTGTGCGGGGTACTCACCGGATGCATCGGTATACGGAAGGGACGTGGTCCGCCATAGTAATGCGGTGGCGGTGGTGGTGGTGGCGATGCGCCGTGCGGAAGTGGACCCGGTGATGGCCAGCGCGGTCGTGGACATGGCATATGCGGTGGATGGTGGCGGCCGCCAGCGAACATGGTCACACCGGGGCTGCCCAGTCGCGGGGGCGGCGATGGCGCATACGGCGAGCCGGCGCGGTAGTGTAGCGGTGACCAGCCGGGTGGACCGCGTCCGCCGCCAGGGCCTGGCCCCGGTGCGGACATCACTGCGCACTCTGTGGTTTAATTCAAAGCGAGTTGTTCATCTGCAAACTGGGTGAAAAAGAGCTTCGAGTTAGTTCAGTCCGTATTAATCTAATATTATTTTTAAGGGGAAATGTCTAGAAAGCTATTTCGAGATTCGTCAATCGATGCAAATCTTGGTCTTCGCGTAGGCGCCGCGTGCATATTTTGGCAACGTGAAGATGTGCAAATGGTCCCGCCGCGCTGCACGACTCGGATTGTGGCAATAAACAACATACCGTTTTGCTTACTAGCCGCGTTTCACGCCAAGCCAGACGCATTTCGATATTTCCATCGCCGTTTATTTCAACGTCAATTGAACACTTAACATGCGTTTGGTGAATCATAGCGTCTTAAATTTAATTAAATCAGTCTTTTAAATTACCAAAACAAAACGAATGAGGTGTTAACTGAAGACCGAATTAACATCTTAGAAAAATATTTTAAGATATTATTCTTAGAACATTTTTTTGCTACGCCTTGAAAAAATGTGGCATACGAGTGCAACGGCAATGAATCTTCCAATGGGCTTCTCGTCATCGTCATCGGTGTCGTATTCTATTTTTATGGCAACACAAAACTAAAATACCGGCGCACGCGCTTCCGGATTCAAGAAATACCTCACTTAAGCATTTTTCAAGCCCGACGTCTTATAGCAAAACTACAACCACTGGTAGAAGACTAAACTGCGTCAGTTAACCGTTAAATTTGAACATCTGAATTTAAGAATAGAAATACTTAACGACCGCCAAAAAATGGGGGTAGTTATATTTTAAACATTCACCGGTGTGAACTTTGCGCATCTATTTTCTATAAACGCTGCCGGGCGCTGCGCCGTGGGCAGTCCAAGATGTGAATTTACGACTCAGATAAAGGCGACATCGCTTCCTGGCGACGCGACGGCTTTGCACGTTTACGCATGTTTTCACCAACACTAAATCTCAAATCGTTTTTCCGCGCGGTGTAATCTTGGCGCACCTCAAGTGCATTAATTA
>JARJDR010000433.1:0-11264 GCA_030264135.1 Myllaena sp. GC000078
CAAACACACAAGCGTGAGGCGTGAGCACGCGTGACGCTGATGCGTCCCCGTCATCTGTTCGCCTTGCTGTATCGCCGCTATGCTTTCTTTGCGTCGTGCATCGCAGTCAGCTGGTCGATGGCGTACGTACGCCGCGTGGTATTGAACCGCACGCCACGGAATAATTCGTTTCGACGGGTGCTGAGTCTAGGCAACTCATTATGCAACCGTAATGCTTTGCATGCGGGAGAAAAGGATGGAGCGTACACAAGTTCAAATTGAATCGACGCCATTTGTAATAACGGTCTTTTTATGAAACGGATGTTGTACAAACGGAAATGATGGCGATTAGACATTGGCGAGCGCCGGAATGATTTTGCAGTAGATGTCAATACCGCGCAGGAAGACGTCCTTTTCGAGGAATTCGTCGTTGTCGTGCAACAGCACCGGCGTGTTGTTCATCGGCGAGAAGCCCAACGCCGGTATGCCGAGCTCGCGCAAGAAACGGCTGTCTGTGCCGCCGGGGAAGACCATCGGTTTGATTTTCAAGCCCCTGCCAAACGTAAACAAAACCCCTTATTTCTCAGAATTCTTGCGATTATTGTACAAATATTGCGCATACATTGATGCAATGGTGTTTTTGAAAGCCACCCAGTACAGATTCGCGTCGTTCAGCTGCGTCGGCTTGATGATATCCTCGAACTGCTCCTTCTCGATGGTTACATTCTTGCCGGCCGCCTCGCACCAGCCCTCGAACGTCTTGTAGAGCTGGTTGGTGTCCATCGTCACCGGTATGCGACAGTCCATGGTGACCGTGAACTCAGGTGGGACCACATTCGATTGTTTACCACCCTAGCCAGCAATAAATTTCCACTAAACAACCCAAACTGAAATAGAGGTTATCGTGCATACTTGTAAAACGCATAAATTGAGCGTGAGGACGTCACCAATGGTGAATTCGGGATTGTCCGCCAGCTTTTTCTTCTCTTCGGCGCGCATGTCGAACATCTTGTCGAGCAGCACGCGCACCTTCTCGCCGGCGGTGTTTTCGTGCAGCAGTGAGCCATGGCCGGCCTGGCCCGGACAATGAAATATTAAATCTAAACAGTAAATATAATTATTACATCATATTTCTACAAATCAATGGACAATAACGCACGCCATATCGCACGCTCGCCGTAGTATAAGCAGAATGTGTCCGTCTCGCTGGCGATGCCCTCGTCCAGCGAGAAACCGATGTTCAGCCGGCGGAAGTCGTCGGTGCGCAAGAACGCTTCCATGCCGTCCTTTCCGCCGATCTCCTCGTCGGGCACGTAGCACACGTGCAGGGTGCGTTTCGGTTGACAGCCGCAGGCTTTTAGACGGCGGATCGCCTCCAGGTATTGGATACCTACACATTTCATGTCTTGCGCACCGCGCGCGTATATTTTGCCGTCGGCGGCCATGTCGGCGGCGAACGGCTTGTGCGTCCACTCCTCCTCAAACACCGGCACCACGTCCATGTGCGAATTGAGCAGCACGCCGGTGGCGCGCGGGTCACTACCCTCCCATGTGATGACCACCACTGGTTTGCGCGGTTTCGGCAAGTAGACGGCGCATGGCAGGCCGAGGGATTTGGCTTGCTTCTGCAGGAAGCTGACGCAATCATCTTTAATTAACCAATAGTGAATGCGATTACTCTCAATACTTGGTTAAGAATCGGTTAAAAGCAAGGCAAGGCAAGGTGTTGCAATGTTGGTTAGTTTGACGGTTCATTTACGTTTTATGCGCAGTTGCAAACGTCTCGCAGTTTG
Source organism: Myllaena sp. GC000078 (assembly GCA_030264135.1). Classification (NCBI taxonomy): domain Eukaryota; kingdom Metazoa; phylum Arthropoda; class Insecta; order Coleoptera; family Staphylinidae; genus Myllaena; species Myllaena sp. GC000078. Next base: position 1,773 of record JARJDR010000433.1, read on the forward strand.
TTATTAAGTCATAACTCGACGCGGACGCTGCAAGTTAAAATAATAGACTGGTCTTGATGTAACTATGCTAAGTATATAATGGCCTGTCAAGCCAATAGTTTTCAGTCGTAAAAATTGCGCAATGCTATCGGTCATTACTGTTTTAACTTGGTTCAATTTATGACCTACGTAAGTGTAAGAAAGTCGTTTTTACGTACATACTTAAAAGTGTAAAGCGTACGTTTAACAAGAAAATAATGATTTTGTCTGTTTTTCCAGCTTCAGAATAAAAGGAAATGCTTTTGTTTGGTCCGATATTGTATTGAACAACATGATATAACTTTTATCGAGACCGCAATTACGCAGAACAGTAAACTTTACGCATTATCAACAGTTCAACAAACAAACAAATCTCATAATGTAAACCACTCAAACACCGCACCTAATGTTCGTTAGCTGCGACTGCGACATTGCGGATTATTTATCAAACAGGTTGTAAATTGAGGAGTACAGCAAGACAATTATTACGTGTTGCCAACAAACACTCACCGCACAACGCGATTAACTTCACACATTAGTATTAATACACTCCACACTGTTGCTATGGATCTAAAACGCGCATATCTTTCCAACTTTTCATTTTCCATAATAAACATCTAAATACCTACTTATTTATTTACTTACCGTGCCAACCGTTAATATTTTTTGATTGTTAACTTTCTCATTAAACAATTAGCAGCAAGTCATTGTATAACAAAATACTTGGGAACAAGTTCGTAAGCAACATTAATCAGCGTAAGCTTCGCTCATTTTGATTGCTAAATGCCACCATGCAAATAATGCAAATGACAAATATAAGATAGAAAAGCCGAATGAAGGTAATCACCATAGTTGATATTCGGATGCACGCTGGGAATGCGCAGATACTCGCGGAAATTCTCCACCGCCAAATCGTCCAGCACCTTCGAATTGGCCATCGCTGCGGCTGCGGCTGCGGCCAATAAACAAAAAGACTCACTACGCACAAATACGCACAACACCCGAGGGGGGTATAATGAGAATGTCGCGATGCGATCGCGCGCCGCTGACTTTAAATATCCGCCGGTCGCTACCGCGCGCTCGCGCTTGTTATCTCGTCAACCGATTGATAATTCGACACCGTGTTTGCACTCCCGCTCGTTTATACTAATACATGTTATGCTGCTCAATTCCAACATTGCTTTATCCACAATCACTTGCGAAAACCACATGGAATCATAAGAATGCGTGCGTTTTTCCCGATAAGGCAAAACATGTTGTTGTGGTTACGGGCGCCATGGACGCCAAAACGGCCTTAGCTAATATAATATCGTTCCATGTTTTGCAAAAGCGATAGTATATATAACAAATGCATGAACAAATTGCATCAGGTACATCAAGGTTTTTCAGTTGGGAAGATTACCAACGGCGGTGAGCAACTCCACGTAGAAGTCGATGCCGCGCAGGAACACGTCGACGGTGAGGTACTCGTCGTTGTCGTGCAGCCGATTCGGATGGTGCACGATGGGGGAGACGCCGAACGCCGGCACGCCGAGCGCACGCAGGAAGCGGCTGTCGGTGCCGCCCGGAAATATTCGCGCATCGCATCGCAGTCCCCTTCAGTGATGGCAGAGAGCAATCAAATCAATCAAAACAACGCTAGCGCGCGAAACGTTAATGCCATCCAACCGTACATTTGTTTCAGCACGTCTTGCAGGCACTGCCAATAGGGATTGTGCGCGCTCAAATCGGTCGGTTTGGGGTTCTCATAGCGCTTCTTGTCGGCGCGCACACCATCCCCAGCGAGCCGACACCATTCGTCGATGGTGGCCAGCCACGCATCCATGTCGGTGGTCACCGGCACGCGGCAGTCCATCTTCATCTGCAGCTCGGCGGGCAGCACGTTCAGCTGCTGTCCGCCGGAGAGCATTGTCACATTGACGGTCATCACATCGCCAATGGTGAGCGATGGCTTGCTGCGCAGCAGTTCGCATTGGGTTTCGCGATGCGTCATGATCGAATTCAAGAGGCGGCGCACTTTTTCGGCGGCTGTGTCGGCCAGCAGCAGTGACCCTTGACCCGGCTGGCCCGGACAATGGAATGTGATATCTAACGCAACAAGAAAACAACTTCACTCCACAGACAGTCCACAGGATTGATAAATAGCAACTCACGCATCATACAGCGTTCGCCGTAGTAGACCTGAAGCGAATCATCGGCGCTGGGCATGCCTTCGTCGAAGGCGACGCCGACGTTCAACGCGCGGAAGTCGGGTGTTTGCACAAAACACTTCATGCCGTTGGCGCCGCCGATTTCCTCGTCCGGCACGAAGGTGCAGTGCACGGTGCGCGCCAGTCGTACGCCCTTCGTGCGCAATCGACGAATGGCCTCCACGTATTGGATGCCAATGCATTTCATGTCTTGTGCGCCGCGCGCGTAAACGCGGCCTTCGTGCACTTCGGCCGCGAAGGGCGGATGCGTCCATTGCGCCTCGGTGACGGGCACCACGTCCATGTGACTGTTGAGTATGATGGACGGTAGGTTGGCGTTGGTGCCCGGCCATGTGATGACCACCACTGGTTTGCTAGGCACTGGCGAGAAGACTTGGATGGGAAGATCGACATCTCCAGCGAGTTTGGTCAAAAACTTCACGCATGGTTCTAACGGTAAGAAACTTGTTAAGATGGCAACCGAATTTGGAAGTTTTGTCTTACCATAGTCTATATCCGGATGGACGCTTGGGATTTGTAAATATTCACGGAAATTCTCCAGAGCTATTGCGTTGAGTTCCGTATTATTCGAAGACATTTTGTTGCAGGTAACTTTTGTATGAGATAAAATATATATAAAATACTTTATGTTGGGTTTTTTTACAGAGCAGCAGTCTTATTGTCGTTGAATGTGGCGTATGGGAACTGGATGAGTGTCCCGTTGCGACTGCAAAGGCGCAGTTTATCGTGGATTACGTAGTGTACACCTGACCCAGAATACTGAGATATATTCGGAACGCCTTCGCAATGTTTTTCCCCCCACGCACGTGGATGACGGATGCATGCGGTGCACACGTTCGACTCAAATGCGATGCTCAAACGTCGCGGATTTGTTTTGATTCGCTTGCGTTCAGTTTCGAATGTTTTGCGGCCGGAAACGAGTGTTGCATGAGTGAGTATACGATAAGGATTGATATGGAAGGCATAGAATTTGGCGTGATTTGGCGGCTATAACAAAGTATTTATGATTTTTGCGATTTTAAATCGCTTAGTGATGAATGGCAATGGGATTTACCTGTAGTGATATGTCAGGTGTGTGAGTGCACTAATTCTGGTGTGCATCCACCTACATTCCTTCCGGGACTGACGAAATTCACGTGTGTCGGTCTGTCGGGCTCTCGGTCAATATTCCAGGGTCTCAAAAGCAAATCCAAAATGACTAAATTTGAGTGTTTCATCCAAGAACCTACCCACAACCAATAGAAACGCGGAATAATAGCAGGGTTTATATTAACTAAATTACATTTCATTACAAAGATTTCATTAGATAAATGTAAGTAACTGAATGATATGAAATGTTGGCAAAACTGATATCCCCTAGCTTTCGAGGTTGTATTGATTTTCCTACCCCCACTTTACCCCAACGGTGGATACACGATACGGTAATTTCCCCTTCATTCGACACCCTTCACAATTGCAGAACACATGGCTTTCACCATGAAGAAATCAGCCCTGTTCGTGCTCTTCGTGCACGTCCTCCACACTGTGCATGGCGGCGTTCTCATTTGGGGCTCCGAAAGCATCCAGCTGCCATCACTCAAGCAATTCAACAATGAAGACTTCGACCTGCTCAAGAGCTACATGCGTCGCCCGAAAGTGGTGATCTTCAAAGGGGACCCAATGGAGATCTCCAACGAGCTGCAGGATCTGCTCAAGAACAAGTACACCGCCTACGTGCCCAACAGCAATCTGAATTTTGAAGGTGTCATAGGTAAGACAAACCCAAGTCGAACTAAACCCGATTTCAACATCCTTCCTCAACAGAGCTGAACACGGATGCCGCGGGCAACTTCAAACTCATAGAAGACACGCTCAACAACTGCAGCCGCGAGTACGACAACATCCTGGCGATGATTGTCTCGAACAAGGAGGTGGCCATGCGTGCGAAGCGTGAGGCGGGCGAACCGGAAACCACCACCGAACAACCGACGGCGGCGGGCGAGGAAGAAACCGGCGGTGGTGGTGGTGGTGAGATGCGTAAATACGAGCCCGTCACCGGCGCCGTGATGTACTATGCGTCCGCCAAGGGCGAGTTTACTATGATCTACTCGTCACGCATGCCGCTGCTGAAGATCAACGCGACCACCTACAACTTGGGCGCCGCCGCCGTGCAGACGGTGGACGATCGCGACCGCGGCGAGCGGCATCGTGTGCTCAGCGCCACCATACCCATCGAGTCCGGCGATAAGGTGACGCTGCGCTTCAAGTTTGTGACGAATTCGCGCGGATATTGGGCACTCACGTCGGTGGGTCTGGTGGAGATGAACAGTCGCACGTACACGTTGAACGCCACCGCGGACGTGTCGGCGGCGCGCAACTTCTCCTACCACTGTCCGGGCAATACGCTGTTCGTGGACGCCGACAGCGAGATCGAGCTGTTGCTCTTCGATGTGCAGGCGCAACCGGATGCGACGCGCCTTGCGTTTGACGATGCCTACGACTGCGTCAACTTCACCACAGCGCCGATTTGGTCGGGCGTGTTTGTTGTTAGCATGCTGCTGACGGTGCTCGCCATCGGCTTGGGTGCGCTCAACAGCATCAAGACGATGGACAAGTTCGATAACAGTAAGACCAAGCAGCTGACCATCACCACGTTGGAGTAATCGTATTACTTATAATTAAGCATAAATAAATTAAGCCCACTATATGTACAGAGCATTGGACGTGGGGTGGTGGTGTTGGGTTTCAGCAATACGCTGGCAGCATGAGTTGTGGGATGCCGGTGATCAATGGCTGCCGGATGTTCTTCGGACACACTGATAACCTGTTACAAGCAGTTTGTTGTTGTTTTGGTCTTATCGACCCTCCAGGGAGTAAACGTTGTAAATACTTACCGCTGTTTGTCTTGTAAGCCTTCAACTTTTATCTTGGCAACGTGTACGCGTGGGCTAGAGAGCAAACGCCACGTGAGAGGATTGAAGACGTTGCTGTGATAGTCCCATTCCACCTCCACAGCGCGCAAGTGCAGTTCGCGATCGGCGGTGACGATCTCCGTGTACAACTTGCCTGGTTCATGATAGCCGCCTTTATTCAACGGTATGCGTGTGGTTTTTGCACCGCGTTTATCTGTCGTCTCATGGAGGACGAACCACAGTTGACCAATTTCGCCACCATGCTTGTGACTTTCTTCCGAGTCCGAAATCAGTACCGAGATTTTGTAATGTGTCTCTGTTTCGAATACACCACAATTAGCCAACCAAAACTTACTCAAAACTTACTTAATGGGCTTACTACAAAATGGTGCACTATCAGCAGTGCGCAAATACAAGACCAGACTCTGATCATCTTTCATATAGTTGTTAGCAATCAGATTATCGTAGTACTTTCGACTGTTGTAGCCCATCGGAATGCAATATTGACTTTTGGCGTTGTTGCATTCGAAGCATTCCCCCGAAATAAAACTCTACCAAAAGTAGAGAATAATTGATTTAAATTCCATTGGTTAAATTGGTAGTTATCACATACTTCATAGGAATTACATGCCACTGACATAAAAGAGCAGTTCGTGTTGATGCTCTCGGTGAGGTACAGGTAGCTCCGGATGTGGTTACAACCGAGAAACTTGCGGATTCCATTGAAAAGACTGCCGCCGCTTTCGATGGCAAAGTCGGTAACGCTCTTATCGCATCCTGGTTGGTCAGTACCGCCATTGGGGAAAAAGTCCACATGGCCAATGGCTTCGGTGATACCCAGTCCACCACGGATGAATTGACTCGCATCGGTGTGGATAACATCCACGAAGCGTGCCGCCGACTTGTCCAGCCGCACCGGTCGGCTGGCTTTGGCAAAATGCGGTTCGGCCGGATCCATTCCTGTTATCCGACCCATAGTTACCTCGTACCGCTAAAATAATCCTCATTTTAATTGAATTCTAGGCTGGTAATTATAACTAAATACATCTTGTAGATTGTAGCCGATGTATCCGCAGAGATGAGCGCCAAGTGAATGACCAATACAGTGCACATGGTCGAGATGGTTTGTGTACAACGATATCTCGTGTAGTAGGTCAGCGGTGATGGCGGCTACCAATCGGATGTTGGCGACCGCTTGCGTGTATGGCGGCGATGAGCCACCCTGCCAGTCTACAACGATCACGTTGGAGTTTTCGCGCAGCAGCAGTTCTGTAGTCATCTTTTTTACCTTTAAATAACATTATTAAGTAAGTGGCCTTTATGGTAGGATTAGTTAGATTACCCATCCGTGATTACCACTCTCGGTATAACCGTGGACAATCAGATAGAGTGGTAGCTGCAGATCCATACCCGAATGGGAAATCACATCAAACGTATCCAAATCAAATTTGACGCCAATGTAGCGGTTCTCACGCGAGTAGTACAACAGATTCGGTTCCACTTTCTTAATACTTTCGGGGAATAAAGCCACTGGGCGGTTTTCGCTCGTCCATGGCGCATTCAGATCAAAGCAACCATATGAACCATAGCATTTCGGTGCGGATGTTTCTGCAATCACCACTTTTACCACCCAAATCTTCTCACTTCTCACCTGTTAACTCACCTTTGCCTATGCTGCGATAGTAATTATTGTACGACACTACTTCCTCTTGATCCACGGTAATGTTCACAATCGTAAAGATGCTTTGCAGCAAAATCGATGTGTTATTGATGGCCACCATGTTTACTGGGATGACAAGAAAACAACGCCGAGGTAAAACAAAAACAATAATATATTTAAAGCTGGTAAGATTAGCGTAAAAACGATCATTAACCGATCACTGGCGATCGGTTTCACAGGAGGAACGTGCACACCACGCACGCGCTGCTCCTTTAAAGTGATAAGACAGAGGATGCTGTCGCGGCGTGCGTTTGTGGTCCAGACCAAGATTGACACAGCACGGCGCATGAATAATAAATGTACGCCGAGAGACGTGCGCGCGCGCTCGCGATTGAGACGCCGTTGTATATGGAAAATGCCAAAGTCCACGTCGCGTTGGGGTCGGCCATGCCGATAAGCATCAGCAACGAACAGTCGCGTTTTTGCAGAATCCACTATCAATGAGCCACGCTCATTACGCTATTGCAATTTTGGCTGTAAACTTCAACAACCAATCATCAACGTTGAATTTGGCACCAAGTTGATCGCAATCTCCAGGAGACATAAATATATTGCGTTTGACCAATATATTCTCCGACTTTACTTAAGTAAACATCCTTGTTTATGAGCATAGTTTTCATCATCAGTGCGACGTTGACATTGCGCGTTCAAATACACGCTAAAACGTAGACGATGAAGCAGATTATATCGGTTTCATTCACGTAATGCGCAATGGTTGAGTAATGGACGATTGCGTCGGTCGAAAGTGCGCGAAAACTGGCGAAAGTTCATTTAAACGTAAACATATTTCGCTCAAAAATGCTGTAATTAAAAGCCCAATTTGTTTAGATTGCGCCTGTTTGATAGTGATTTATAAATAGTTTTCGAGTTAGTTTTACTCGCAGAGATGACCGGAACATTTTTATCACCCAGATAGCACCTTGTTGATGACCGACTGAAACTGAAACAAGTACACTTGAACTTATCTAAGCAATAAGCTTAAAGTGCGTTGTTTATCTTCGTTGGAAGAGGAGGCGTGTTGCGTCTAGTTTTATATAATTAGAAATTTTAACGATCTAGTCTAACAATAAGATGATTCGAAATCTAGCGTCTAAAAGCAGCGTTCAAATAAAACGAAGACGACCATATAGATATGTATTTATTGCTGGGATTCGTTTCACATGTTAATTTGCTCAATTAGGACACTCTTTCCCCTAGTTTTTAACCATCATAGTCGTCTAAATGCTAGGGCATGTGTAGATACGTAGTGTGTGTTGATTCACAGATGGATTCATATTCAAGTATCAAATAGGTAGAAGTAATCAAGAAGTAGTCCGAAAGAGAAAAAGAACGCTCGAATTTTTCTACCCTATCAAGAAAGAGAAAGAGTAAGAGTAAAGACGTGAAAAGTCATTAGTGAGCAGGCATCAATCTCGCATTTTTTTTTGTATCGAAAACAGTGAAAGAGAGATAATTAGGTACATTTTGCATGGTTATCATGTTATAATACTGTTTAGTATATTAGATATGGCGTGGAATGCAATAGTAAACAAAGTGTATATCAGTAATGTGATAATAGTTATTATTATAGCACATTCAACAATAAACGAAAGAAAAGAAAAATGTTATGACAACGCAAATGCACACAACGCAACGAAATGTTATAAAATCTATCGCATATCGTCACATAGTATTCGTATATCATCTCCGTCGTATCTTTTGGTACATAAAATTGTAAGGAAAAGGGGGAGAAATCGTACAATAATAGAAATACAAACCGCATTGTCATTATCTTCATCTTCTTCATATAAATTGTTGTATCTTGCATCAAACCATTGCTACTACTTGATGCAGACAAAATACGAAATGATAATCGTTCGTCATAAACAATTTCATGATATCGTTAATCTATTAACAATAATAGCTGTGAATAGTATGAATAGAATTAGAAATTGTATATTCAATAAAAGAGTCTATTGTGTATGCACGAGAAACAAAAACAACGTTTATAACTAGTATAATTATTATTCGTATCTAGATATAATAAGTAGAGGGTTAAAATTTCTCGTATTTATCATAAATGTGTATAATTCTCATATATATGTTTATAATTTCATCTTTGTGTTCATTCAATAGTTCAATTCGTAAACGTTAACGGTTATAATTTGCTTTATTTATATCTCTTCGTTTTCTTCTGCTCTCTCGGTTTTTATAGTTTTATTGGTCTAGAAATATTACATTTGTTATCAAGAAGATAAGATCGATCGATGTTAAAAGGTTTGAAGAGATTTTTTAATTCATTAGATTGCTAATATAAAGACTTATCTCATCAGCGCTGCAGCGTTGCGTCGCTTGTCATTAAAATCGTTGAAAAATTTAGCGCCATTAGTGTTTTTCTCATTACATTGTTTGCTCTTATTGGCAATGAAGCTGCAATTATACAAGCACAGGTTTTTTTTTGTTTCACTAGCTTCCTTATATGGTTTTAGTTAGCATCATCGTATCGTAGTTCAGTAGTAGTTATTACATTTTGCTCCCTAGACCTACCCCATACACATCTACACCCTACGCGTTATTTACAATGAATCAATAAATTCTAACAATGCCTTAGAGCCGTCTCATCGAAACGATGGAAACAGGTGCAAAATTCATGTCAACATAAACATTGATAAAC
>JARJDR010000436.1:0-14044 GCA_030264135.1 Myllaena sp. GC000078
GGCCCACGCCGGAAAATCAACATGGCTATCCATTATGTATTTTCAAGATAAATTGCCATTAAACATTTTGCAAATTTATTTATCATATTAAAATGCTCAACGTGTCCAGTGTTCTACCCAATTGGTTGAGTGTCTTTGATATGCTTTGCAGGGACTTTTTTAATTAGACAAATCACATTTGAAGTGAGTTTACACTTGTCAAAATCTAATCGATCATTTCATGATCAAATCGTTACTAATCGTCGCTATTTGTCTGTTAATTGAAATCCATTGAAGCCTAACTCGTATCTAGTATATATTTGAGTTTATTCTTCGATATAATCGGGGAGTTCCAATAATACATATAACTTCCGGCATTCCGAAGGTCGTTTGGCGTTTATGCCAAGCAGCCACCGAGCGCACCGAGCCGCACCGATGCGCCGCCAGACGCAGCTGGCAATAACGAGTTGTGCGTCGTGCGGAGCATTAATTTGTGTTTTTGTGTTTGACTATCGGCTATGCGGCGATAGCTGTTTTGAGAGGAAGATATTTCAATACAACCGATCAAATGAAAATGCTGGCGTATCATTACGTCGTTACGGCGCACAAACCCACTGCCGTGAACGAATGTGTGACTGGTAAGTTCACAAATTTGGGAAACAACACGACGATTGCACAACTCAACCTCACATTGCAGGGAATTTCACATCTCCGACGGAATTAAATTTGATCGTCGCGAAGAACTCGCGTCTCGAAATCTATCTCGTCACACCGGAGGGCCTACGGCCTGTGAAGGAGATTGGCATCTATGGCAAGATTGCTGTTATGAAGTTATTCAGACCACAAGTATGAATGCTGATTGACTCTATGACTAGATCTATAGCCACATGTATATTTTTAGAATGAAAAAAAGGATTTGCTTTTCATTGTAACCATAAGGTACAATGCCATGATATTAGAATGCATAAATGAGGGCAACAATATGGAAATTATCACCAAGGCACATGGCAATGTTTCGGATAAGATTGGGAAGCCATCTGACACTGGTATCTTGGCTATCATTGATCCCAAGGCCAGAGTAATTGCATTACGTCTTTATGATGGCCTCTTAAAGATTATACCTCTAGAGAAAGATAATTATGAATTGAAAGCATACAACATTAGGTGAGAATTTCAAGTGCATCTCTTGGCAGTGATGATATTTTATAAACATTGTAGAATGGATGAACTACTGGTTCATGATGTAGAATTTCTTCATGGGTGTGTAAATCCAACAATTATACTAATTCACCAAGATCCAAATGGGCGCCATGTAAAGACACATGAAATTTCGCTGAGAGAGAAAGAGTTTGTGAAGATTCCATGGAGGCAAGATAATGTAGAGACAGGAGCATCAATGGTGATTCCTGTTCCATCACCGTTGTATGGCGCAATTATAATTGGACTGGAGAGCATCTTGTATCACGACGGAATTAATTCTATCGCAGTTGCGCCACCGATCATCAAGCAGAGCACCATTACATGCTATGCAAAAGTGGATCCCGGCGGTTATCGCTATCTGCTCGGTGATATTGCCGGCCATCTGTTCATGCTTTTCCTGGAAGTGGAGAAAAATGCCGATGATACAGAGACGGTGCTTGATTTAAAAGTCGAACTGCTGGGCGAAATTTCTATTCCTGAATGCATCACTTATTTGGATAACGGTGTCCTATTTATTGGTTCCCGTATGGGCGATTCGCAACTCATCAAGCTGAATACGAGACAGGATGAAAGTGGATCCTATGTTACACCCATGGAGTCATTTACGAATCTTGCCCCCATTCTGGATATGTGCGTTGTTGATTTGGACCGACAAGGCCAGGGCCAGCTGGTTACATGCTCGGGCGCCTTCAAGGAGGGTTCTTTGCGCATCATTCGAAATGGCATCGGCATCCAAGAGCATGCCTCCATTGACCTGCCGGGAATCAAAGGAATGTGGGCGCTGAACATTGCGTCTGGCACCAAGTATGACAATACTCTTGTGTTGTCTTTTGTGGGCCATACAATCATCTTGAGTTTGAATGGAGAGGAGGTTGAAGAGACCGACATCTCGGGTTTCTGTGCCGATAGCCAGACTTTCTACTGTGGCAATGTGGTGCATGATCAAATCATTCAAGTAACACCCGCATCAGTGCGTCTAATTTCGGCGAAAACGAAGAATCTACTGAACGAGTGGACGCCACAAAACGACAAGAATATCAGTGTGGTTGCCTGCAACGCCGAGCAGATCGTACTTTCCACCGGAAATGAACTCTTCTATCTTGAGATACATCCTTCCGAATTGATCTCAAAGGGACATGCAACTCTCGACGTTGAAATCGCCTGTTTAGATATCAGCCCACTCGGCGAAGGTCTGACACGTTCGGACATCGTCGCAGTCGGCTTGTGGACCGATATTTCGGCGCGAATCCTCCGTTTGCCCACACTCGAGGAGGCTTCGAAAGATAATCTGGGCGGCGAGATTATCCCGCGTTCCGTTCTGATGACTACATTTGAAGGTTCCAACTATTTGCTGTGCGCCCTTGGCGATGGTTCGATGTTCTACTTCATTCTCAACAAGGAGTCGGGCGCACTGACCGATAAAAAGAAAGTGACCCTGGGCACGCAGCCGACTGCATTGAAGCAGTTCCGATCCCTGAGCACGACCAACGTATTTGCATGTTCGGACCGCCCGACCGTGATCTACTCATCGAATCACAAGCTCGTCTTTTCGAATGTGAACATGAAGGAGGTCAATCACATGTGCAGTCTGAATGCTGAAGCGTACCCGGACAGCTTGGCACTCGCCACTGACAGCTGCATTACCATCGGTACCATCGACGAGATACAGAAGCTTCACATTCGCACTGTTCCGCTTCAAGAGTCGCCGCGGCGAATCGCCTATCAGGAGCAATCGCAGACGTTTGGTGTGCTCTCGGTGCGCATTGACATTCAGGATTCGAACGGATCGAATCCTTCGCGGCCGAGCGCGAGCACGCTGGCGCAGTCTGTGACGGTGTCGAGCAGCGTCGGTTCGTTGGCCATCGGCAAGTCGTCGTCGACGAGCGGCGGCGCTGGTTCTGCCGCTGAACACGGCAATGAGGTCGAGGTTCATAGTCTCCTCATTATTGATCAGCACACGTTCGAAGTGTTGCATTCGCATCAATTGATGCAACAAGAGTATGGCATGTCTTTGATATCGTGTCAATTGGGCGACGATAATAACACTTATTACATTGTCGGCACCGCTATCGTTAATCCAGATGAGGCCGAGCCGAAGCAAGGCCGTCTCATCCTTTTCCACTGGCACGACAATAAGCTCACGCCCGTGTCCGAGAAGGAAATCAAGGGCGCCTGCTATTCCCTAGCCGAATTCAACGGCAAACTTTTGGCGAGCATTAATAGTACCGTGCGCCTGTTTGAATGGACCGCCGAAAAAGAATTGCGCTTGGAGTGCTCACACTTTAACAACATTATCGCTCTCTATCTCAAGACAAAGGGCGATTTCATTCTCGTCGGCGATCTGATGCGCAGTATGATTCTACTGCAATACAAGACGATGGAGGGCAGTTTCGAGGAGATATCGCGTGATTACAGCCCGAATTGGATGACTGCTGTTGAGATATTGGACGATGAGGTATTCCTGGGCGCGGAGAATTCGCGCAATATGTTTGTGTGCCAGAAGGATAGCGCAGCCACGACGGACGAAGAACGACTGCAGATGCAGTTGGTAGGGCAGATTTATATCGGTGACCTGGTGAATGTGCTGCGCCATGGGTCACTGGTTATGCAGAATATCGGCGAAACAACGACGCCCACATCGGGTTGTGTGCTTTTTGGAACCGTTGGTGGAGCTATCGGTCTAGTAACACAGATTCCTAGCGACTTCTACGACTTTTTATTGGAATTGCAAAATAAGTTGGCCGTGATTATCAAGTCGGTTGGAAAGATTGAGCACTCTTTCTACCGATCGTTCCACACTGATATCAAGACCGAATTATGCGAAGGGTTCATCGACGGGGATCTTATTGAAAGTTTTCTGGATTTATCGGCTGATAAGATGAAGGAGGTTGCATCTGGTCTGCAGGTAAGATAATCGTCAATGATTTTCTAGGTATTCAGATTAGATATATCTGTGTTTGTTTATATTTTCAGATGGTTGGCGAAGATAATATGAAGCAAGAATGTACTGTGGATGATCTTGTTAAAATAGTGGAGGATCTTACAAGGATTCATTAGGCTTGATTGTGAATTTAATGTTTTTCTATGTTCAATGATTATTTCCGACGAAAAACTGCAAAATGATTATGTATTATTAAATTCACAAAAATTTAATACCTTCAATTGTGTCTTCCAATGTTTACTCTGTAAGAAATCGATTTTTTCTACTTCTCTTTTGATTAGTCTGAGCTTTTTTTCACCTTCCGTAGTATTTTGCATAATTTTTTATTGATATTTAGAACCTATCGAACTTCATGAAAAGGAAAAGGGACCAACATATTTTCGAATCTTCAAAGAATTGCAGGAAGAGCATGGTGGCGCCTGCTGCTGTTGCTTGAATACATTCCTTGGTTTGCAGTGTTTTCCTCGGAGATGGTAGCACGCTCTGCGAATTGTAATGCAAAAGTTTTGTCTACTTTAGATATTGTGTAGTGGTGGGGTATTCATTAACACTTGAGCTTAAGTACGCTTTAATACAGCGGTTTAGCTAATTATCAGATCAGGTATGCACAAATCGCATTGAAACTTGGCACATTGCGAGTTGTTTTGATAAGGATGTGGCACAAAAACTGAAAATTACTACGATTCTCGATATCGATAAAGTTCTTATTAACGAACAAAATTACTTCTATAGTTCTGGTATTATTTCAATCTTCAGACCTAGATCGAGGAAAAGAGATTACATTTTTTATGTTTTCAATTTCAATGTTTGCGTGTTTTGAGATGGTGAGACGCACAATCAACTAGGTATATACTCCTATTCAGGTAAATGAATTCGACTTATATTATTATTTTCAATATCAATTATTATTTTTTACTAATTAAGTACCAAATTTTAACAATCTTAAGCCTCTTTTATAAAGTAGATTTTCTAACAATCTTAATTTCATCATTAAATTGTAGCTAATCTGGCAAAAATAGACTTCTTCGGATAAAGCATGGATTATATTATGCCATTAATTGTTTCTAATAAATATTTAACTCTAGTGTTTTCTCGGATATCGACGTTTATATGCGCGATATTTTAACTCAATTGATGCAAATTTAATAAGAGTTAATTAATTACAATTTAGGCGTTGAACGCGCACAAATTTATAATCCTATTGCAACTACTTACCTATGTAGTGCAATTAGCGCAACATTTACTAACGCTTAGTCTTTCCGCTTACCGCAGGTGTACGCGGATAAATTTAATGAACGTGGCGTGCATTATTGTAATACACGTTCACGAAGCGATCATGTCCGCTTCGTACGTACATGTATACATACAGGACGTACCCATATTGAAAGCATTTTTAATATTTACAATTAAAATAAGAAAATATTTAGAGCGTTGTAAAAGTAAACGTCGTTTTCGAAGTGCATTATTCTCAATCACAAATAGAGCAAATGGGAAATTGTTCGCGTACGCTAGAATATTAATCCGTTTAGCAACGAATCAACTTCGAGCTTATTGTTAGACCGATCGAGAAAATAATTAACGGTTAATATTTATTTGTCAATAATGCGTAATTATCATCAAGGCGTTGCACTACACTTCATTCCACTAATAGATGTTCGTATTATTAATAAACTCTCAAATTGTGATTGATACAAATAAAATTCCATTGCTTCTAATAAAAACTTAAGAACCAATGTGCTTTCATTATCTATCTTTATTTTCAATTGCAACTTTGCTTTGGTAACTTTCGATTTAGAGGTAGTATTGTCTTCAACTATTCATAGATATCTTTGATATCGTTCCAGATTTTATTACAGTCTCATCGCTGACGACTAATTGTGTAAATAATAAAAGCGACTCCGCCACGATGGCGACTATGCGACAGCATACAAAAAACACTATCCTACGTCTTGGTCTATATATTTCCATAATAATGACAACAACACAATAACTAGGCTGGATGATCAATGAAGAGTACACTTATTATTTGGACAAAAAAGCCTCACTTGCGACAATTGTTTGCGTTTTTTACGTTTGCTCGCCAGACCGGTAACCAACGCAGAATTCACCTGCATCTATGACACGTGAAATTGCCTGTATCATATTATAACGATATGCATATGTTTCGTTTGCGTTTGCGTTTGCTCAACGCGAAATTATTATTCTAATCTAATCGGCGGTGTATGCGTTACGCGTCGTATAATATCCACACACCATACCGTTGCCATCGTCCAAGTGCATCATTGAACTGAACGTGCTTTTGTTATAATTGCACACTATTTGGAGCGCATTCATGTTAAGTTTTCGGACTAAATTATAGATTTTCACTTATGATGCGCTCAACTGCGTCAATATTTTTCATTTCGTTTCACCGCGGCCCACCCACTCCATATTTGTATGAAATATTTCCAAACATATTGTTTCGTATCGTGTGCAGACAGTTGGCGGCCGGCGGTGTAATTTACAAAAGGATTGCCGCCGCCTACCGTCGCGTCGGCGAGAGCGGCGAAGACAATATGCGGCGGTGCGAGCGAATTAAAGGGTGTGGTTTTGGAAAAACGAATGCCGAATTCCGCGGCAGGTGAGCGAGATGCTGCCGCTCGCGGACCGATCTCATCTCGGCATCTCGCATTGGGGAAAGTTAAAATTTTGTGTCCGTTGCGTCCGTTGACACACTTCTTACTCTCCATCGCACATTTAATATACGCGCCGCGTGCATTTCGTACCGGCCCCGACGACGCCGACGTGCGCGCTCGAGCACAGGTTGTTAGGATGTCTTCACCGCTCACTTAATTTCATTCAAAAGTGTCAATATTAATATTTATGTTTTATTTAGTGAAAATTCAGGCTCTCTGTTGTCTTGAATCCATTTTTTTATTCAATTCAATATTTACACATGAATTACTCGGTTAGAATTCTACATTTTTGTTTTAAACTGGAGTTTCACTGAAAGCGACCTTGTAGGGTAATTTAGAGGACTGTCTTATTTGGTTTTCCCGGATGCGTAAATAGCAAATACTAAATTAAGCAAAACGATAATATAATTATAATGCATTTATGCCAACTAGTTAAATTTGTGTTAAATTTACAGTAAATTGCAACATAAAAACTTCATAAACTTGGAAATTAGGATAAGAATTTCTTTTCGATAATTAATGTGCATAACAATGAACTTGCACCAACAAACTTCAAGTTCATGGTTATTCACAATTTATTCCTATCCTCGTTTTCCTAATAAACATATTTCATATCAGTGGGTATGGAAGTAAATGTTTAATATATGAACGCCTTGGGCACTGCGCTAGACTTGAAATTTGGCCGCGGTTTCGTTCCTACCGGTAGTAGAATCCAAATTTGCACAAGATAGAAACTTATCAGTATCTACATATACGATCTCCAGCGAGATTGAGCATTGAATAGTCGGCCAAAAGGCAAGTGACCTTCGAAGACTTCTGTGTCGGCCCGATCACTGCCATTCTATCTCGCAAGCGGGCCTCTGATCGACCGGATTGCAGTATGTGTAACAACATTTGCCACACGAGCCAGCCAGCAGATTGAGAATAACCCGATGACCAGGCAGCTGCGCTAATAGTGAAAGTACACGCGCGACGGACATACCGAGACGGAATCGGAACAGTTTCACCCGATCGCAAATGCCGCCGAGAAAACGTTCGCTCTTGTTGCGCTGGGCAAATGGACCGAATGCGATCACCGCCATCAACATCATCATCGAATTAATCTGTTCGCTTCGCGCAATCTACAATCGCATTCCTCACTTTCCAAATCTTGTAATTTTGTTAATAAAATTTTACGCCCAATATCAAATCTTTTATGGTGGTGATGCGTTTGAGAAACTTTGCAACAACCAGCTAGTGTTTCATAATGGAAGATTTCCTGTGAGTGGAAATAAATTAAACCTAATGACGTATTTGACACATTGATTTGAAATGATCTCCGTCCTACAATTAAATCCTTTAGTCGAATAGTAAAATGTATTTGGAAGCCGGCACAAATCTGTCGAAAGCATGCACGTGCACTTCGCGACGAGTTGACTACCACGACGACACCGACGTGTGGGTGTGCGACCGGGGTGTTCAGGTGGAGCCGTGGAACATCTACATGGCGCGCCGCAAACGCGTGCCGATCGTGCTGATGCATGCGGTACCCGGCAAGTCGTTACTCTTTCGCGGCTTGCCCAAGGAATGTCGCTGCAAAGAAGCGCCGCTGGCGTGCCGATGGATTTCGCGCGTGCCGCAAATCACCTGCCTAATCACGTAACGCATCAAGTTGTCGTCAAATTGGCTGTCATTCATTCAACAGCCGAGACGAAACGCATATGCCATTGAAGTTTCCTTTTATTCATTTCGGCTTCTCATAATAATTGTCATTGATCGTAAATGTATGCCAACATGTACCAAGATTTCAGCGACCATCAAGCAAATTAGACAGCGGGATAAATTTTCCCATGTCGGCATCTCAATGGGGAATACGTTCGCGAAAATTCCGCGATTTCCAGCCGTCAATTTTCGCACAATGGAGTATTTAGATCATTGCGGCGGTATGTATCTATAAACTAATAAGCTTTAACATATAATAATCTAAATGCATCTTGCAGAATGCAAAAGATGTAGAAACGGAAAGCAGTGCGCAGCTAAACAGCGTCACATCGTTTTGGAACGCAACGATTTGCCGGAAATTGATGACGGCGACGGCGTCGATGGCGTGTGCCGCAGGGCGGAAATGACATCCATGTTCAATATAGCCTCATACTGATTGATAATTCCGCGACTTTTAATTAGCCCACATGATGGCATGCACATATCCTCAAAATAAAGACTTTTAATATAGTATTTGCCTACATCTGAGACTGAAAGTCAATGACAATTTGTCCAAGTGTCATTTTCTCCAATTTCTGCGGCGCATAAATTATCCGTGATGTCAATCAAAGGTTATCATTGAAGATCACCTCTAAAAATGGGCAATAAAATTGCAGCAGAGAGCCGTGACAACGTTGTTGTCCAATGCGCCATTACTGAAGATCCAAACTTAGAGCAATGCGGTGGTATATGGCTCCTAACGCATAATGTATCTAATCTTCTACATAGACTGTGCATTTTTTTTCAGTATGTTATCGATGCCGTCACGGTGAAGTCTGCAGGAACCGAACGCGCAATGTCATCTTGGAACCGATGCAAGTGCAGGTGGATCGCAAGCGCCAACGGTTTGAGAATCGCGAGAAGGCGTTCGAGGAGTTCTTCGTCAATCTCCCACTCTGAATTCGTTTCGCGTGTTCCTCTGTGTATTCGCTGAAATTATGTATGAATCAAATAAAATTTCTGATTGACAGTCTGAGTCAATTTTACTAAAAAGCGGACGGCTGGCATCCGGTTGCGAACATATTATTACCGGATCTATTAAATGTTTAATTGCCGCTGCCAAATCAATTTCGATTTCGTTTCCGATGCTCGATTTCACAATTCATGTCGCTGCATCGCATCGGCGTAATCTCCCAAAAAAGCGAGAGTTGCGATCATTAAATATAATCATAATCCATAAGCACTTATACTTATAATAGGTACATATTATTATTAAAGAAAATTTGTTTCAATGTCATTCAGGCGTGCGTAGGTTTATTGTTCTATTCGTTTTCTAATAATGGTCGCGATGCATAAAGTCGGCGTATCAATTTCGTTCGATTAGCGAACGTATTCCAACTTTTGTACGTACTTGACATTAATTCCCGCAAATAGTATTAAATGTCGATTTATGCACAATTACATAAAAGTGGAACAATAACATACAAGCGGCATGCATAGAATATGTGTTGTAGTTATCTTACTTTAGTTTGGTTTTGTTTAAATTAAAAATGAATTTCAATTTCACGAGTAGATTGAAAGAAATCCATTTGTGAAAGTTAAATTTCGTCCTGCGCCAAATACGTAATTATAAACGCAATGTTTGATCGAAAAATGGAACAAAACCGAAATGATGCACTCGAAAAAATTCGTCGCAGTGATTAATGTTTCAACACGGGCCGCAAAAACGCATACGAGCTTTGAGATTCGTATGTGATCGGTCAGCCTACGCATGCTATGTGCGCGCACGACCACTTTCACGATACCGGCAATTTGCAATTTCTTTCTCCCCGTCGCGGAATTTCTTTTCGTTGTCAACAGTCGGCATTATTAGAAATAGAAATGCCTTCTGGTACACTGGCGTTCGCGTAAGTAGTATGCGATTATCCTCGCTGCGTGGTCGTCTGCGTTGGTAATTTGCTTCGATTTTTCAACCGGAATGAACACACAATAAAATCGCAACAATAAAAACGATGCTGCGCCACGCTCAGACCTAGCACACATGCAGAGGTGCAAAGTCTAGCCGGTGACTCTCTGCAATCAGTCGCATCGAATCATCTTTTTGCATTCAGCGCCAATGACATGTTTCTGAATGAAAGCCGGATAAAATTAATTGAAATACATTTGAAAAATAGAATGCATTTTATCGATTTAATGTTGATCTAATAGATGCAGACAGCCGAAAATAAAAAATGTAAATTGAAAATCTTCAGCGCACGGCGATTACTTTCTCTTTCAAGAGTGCGCAGGTATCATCTAGATTTGGACTGCGTGATGACGCTTAAAATATGCGATCTGCTCTAATGTCGATCGTATATTAACGCAGGTTAATGTTATTTCATTCCATTAACTTTTTCTTTTTATTTATGAACACACTACATGATTCTATTTGGAGTTTATTGCCGAGCCAGAAATTTCACCTGTTAATCATCACCTCGCGCTTGGAATTTCTTCACACGATGACCATCTTTGATTTTGAGAATATAAATCACAATTTAAACAGGGTAGATAGAAGTTTCTCGAATTCCAAATGAAAAACTACACATTCATATAACATTCCGGAAATTTTAGCCGCATACTACTTATTTCCGCCAATTATGTTATGCTAATCATTTAAAAAGTACACTTTTATAGTTTATAAATATAGCTATCAATAATTCATATAGAATGCACAATATTTTATTGCACAACATCACCACCGACACTTGGCCAAACATGCATTACCGCAACACTAACTAAGCCGGATGTTAATGTCAAAATTAAATGCACGTAACGTAATCGAATAGCGTATCGTTTTCTGGAACTGGCGCGCGCACATTCTGCATCAATGCACGATCGCACGCTTTAATATGCACCGCTCACTCTACTGCCAGTAGACGATAGTTCTGTAACTAATTACATCATTTTTTAAATATTATGCGTCATAGATTAATCGCAAATCAAATCAGATTTATATGTGTTATCGTTCGTTGGGTTTTCCGCGGCCGGTGTGCATTGCGTCACCCGAGCGCTTCCTACTTTGGCGAGCGTGCAGAATTAAATCAACCAACAATCACCTGCAACTTACAACTTTGATATTCTTCGCTTTCGGATGCAAATTACGCTGCACCGAGTAATTACTCGTCGTTAAGTCATGAATTTCGCCGCGGTGAATATGTAAGCAATTCGCACAAAATCGAGCGTTTGGTAACCAATTCGCGTGCGACCGAGATTGTTCAAATGTGTCGTATTGATTTAATGCCGATTCGATATGATTGACAGCTTCGTTGTGTGTAATCGTTGAAACTTCTCTTGCATAAATGATGTAAAAATTATTCGACATGGACCAATTTAACCAAATTTTGGTTCGAAGATATTTAGTTGTGGCTATTAAATATTAGCTCATCGCTAAATGCCGTCGTATTTTTCTCTTTGCGTTGGAAATGTAGTGTGAACTGAATTTCACCCGTCGAGAAACTTGGAATTTCGCACCTTCCAGAATACTAAGCAAATCACGCGAAAGTTGATCCACTGCACGGCTAATGAAAACGGACGTTTCCGCTGTCCGTTGAGCACATATTAATGTGTAAAACCTATAATCAAAACATTTCAACACATTGAATATTATATAATAACCGAGTAATGTAATAATCAATCATTGGCATCATTAAAACGCAATTTGAAAAGTATATTAATACCGAGGAACAAACATCATCCTGCTGTGATGCACACACGATCGTTGTGTGGCTGGCTCGTCTTGTAAGCAAAACGGATCATGTTTTTTACTGCGTTCTCAAGGAATCATGTAACATTCGACTCGACTCGATTGAAGATGAAGTAACACAATCCTAGGCATGCAATGCGATCTAATCGTGATTTGCGGCTGCGAAACAAATGCTGAAGAGCGTCGCACGTCGCGTAGTTTTCAAACATTCGTACCTACTAAACTAAACACTGCTGTGGACTGAAACAAATCGGGAGCATATAAAACCGTCAACATTTCGCATTTAATTAGCGAGTGAAGGGAAACAGTTTACGATTCAGTCTTAAGACTAAATTTTTGCAAATTCCTTCATCATTTCGTCGACAGCTTCCTTGTCAGTTGCTTGCAACTCATTACAATTAGCATATGAGCAGACGAACGAAATGCGCGGGACGGAAACCGATGAAAAAGTAAAAGTAGAAAAAATCAACGCTCATTAAAATTATTTACGCGTAAGTTTTTACAGCAAGATCAACGCATCCTTCTCCTATATGCCGAAATGCAAACGAACTAAAAGCGAAATCGAAAAACGAATACCCTTGAACGTGAGCTCATTCCTTCGATGCAGACGGCACTCACACACATTCTTCGGATTGGATTCATTCCATTCGTATATGGCCGCTAATAAACCGGCGCAAAAGCATTCCGTATATAATTAACATAATGTAATAGGTGGAAATTATTTTCAGTCCGAGGCATCATCATCATCATCATCAGCTTTCTAATAGCTGATGGATTAAAACCGAAATACTATAGGTATGCGCGTGCTTGTACCATTGATGTGAAATTGGACTCGGTAGATGGGCGATTATGCAAAAGATCACTTTCTTTAAATGTGATGAAAAGCCGCGGACGCGTGCGTTTGTGTTTTTTGCAATCTAATAATTTCGCTGACGTCCATTATTAAAGTCATTAGGCAGATAATCGTTAATTGTCGGCGCGCCACTTTTTTTATTATTTATGCATTGCGTTCGCTTCGATGCTCTGGTGGCCTGCATCCGGCGTTAAATGCGCCAGAACTTATTAGTGTATTTTCGTTTGCCCGCAAACACCGCAGGAATCAGTGCAATCCGTTAATCGTCCGGAAAAGAGAGCATTTTGGCCGAATTACATCATTCGAAATGGATTTATTCAACCGCGAACAATTACCAAGCAACATTTTCTAGATGCATTCAAATTATGTGGTTTATACCTTGTTTCACAAAAAAACTACATAAAATTTACATAAAATTTGAGTTTTTGGTTGTATTATGCAAAGCCTGACAGTGATCTTTCATCTCATTACCAAGAATCGGATGAGTTTTACATTTATACGATTTGTTGCTGAATTACTCACACGAACACGTGTGTGGTCGCATTGAATGGCGGCGCTTTTTGCTCTATTAATTAAACCGCTCCTTGTTTGCGAAAGAGTGCACTCGCTAGAAACGTTAAATACATTGAAAACAGCTGGTGCGTTCACGCTCGATGACGACCAGATTGATTCAACACGTGAACTTGGCAATTATATTACTATTTTCAAAACTAATTGAGATTAATTCAAAACGATTCATTTCTATTTATTAAAGAATATGATCATGGAATACCACGCCGCCCAAATGTTACCCAGAATCTAATAAATTGCTTTCGCACCGTTTGGATAAACCTATCCATTAAATTATCGCGAGAGCAGTCCGTATTGTACAAAAACACCTTCCAAACAAGTTACTTCCTGCCCCAGGTGCGTTTTATGAAGATTTAATGCAGTGCATCTGTGCGTTAATTGTATCCTCATACACGCCCCCTCTC
>JARJDR010000444.1:0-14757 GCA_030264135.1 Myllaena sp. GC000078
TAAATCTTATATTGCTCATATGGAAGTTGTGTGTCAGGCGTACGCAAATGTTTGCGCACTTATTATCAAACACTAAACAAACACATTAAATATTGTTATAGTTTTACGTACCCCGCTTGGGCTCTTAGCGCGCTGGCGCGTGCGCGTTGCACATGTCCTTTTTGGCCGTCCAAACAACGACCGGGGCACGACAACCAACAATGCTGCGCGCTCGTTAAATGCGCTCGCCGTTTCCGCCGTACGCGCCGAGTGCGACGAATGTGGATGGGTGAAGGCGCCGGGCGCAGAAGTTGAATGCCTAATTGTCTAATGAATAATAACGGACATGCGCGCGCACGGGATGCAAAACTACGCTCCTGCACAGCGTGCATTAACTGCTGCGCTGTCGGGTAATTATAAAGAAAACGAGCGCGGCGCGCTAATGCCGAAGTTTACTAACATAAGCGCACTTACTATCTTTAATCGTTACATCTCGCGCCTCTTCGACGTCTGCTGCGACCTTGTTATCGTTTATCATCGCACATAAAATTAACGTTTGTTGCAAAATTCTATTCGCTATTTCCGACGGGGCCCGGTCGCGCGATCGATCGATGATAGATTCTGTTTTGACATGGATGGGAATATTCTTGCCGCTTGCCTGTGAAATAGGTAAATCTGTTTACGAAGAACGAAAGCATATCGACTGCTGATGCGATAAAACGCTTGCATAGTACACCGCGAAGCAAATTGTAAATCACGACAGCACCCACCCACCCACTCTCCTCCTCTTTCTTTTCTGTTTACTACATTTGCAAGAGCAGGAGGAGGATGGGGAAGAGCGGCTGCAAAGCGGCGCCCGGTTCTTAAACACTCTCCGGATTCCATCCCCCAGTCTTACAGACCGTCCTCCTCCTCTTCGTCCTTCTCGTCCTTCGTTGGTTGGGGTTGCATGGGCGCATATACACTCACGATGCGCAAAGATGTACTACACACAATATGCATGCGTTCCGTCGCCGAGCGCAAACTTCGAAATTTACGAGCGTTGTTTTGCGGAGACGGCATATTTGCACGACTTGTGTTCTTGCGGCTTTCTTAAGAATTATAAATGTTAATATAACTTGGGGCGTTACGCGGCGCGGCGCGCGTGCGATAAGCGGATTAATTTCAACGTTCTGATCTTTAATCTTATTTCATAAACAAAATAAATTGAATCATTTCACCGCACTTAATATGAAGTAAGTTATACTATTTCTCTGTCTGTGATTTCCGTTGGATTTCAATTATCCCTTTGTTCCATTCGGGGTCTTTTTTTTTGTTACCTTTTGGCACACAATTAGTGGCAACACGCAATCCTGTTTTTAATTGCAGATTGGCCGTGCGCCCAATCAATCTGCATCTGATTGAAAATTAACCTTTTCGGGAGCGGGCGAGGTTTGGTGCAATCAACGCGAACGCCATTTGAATAAATACAACTTAAAACCTTGAAGGAATTAACCACCGCGCCTATTTGCATGCGGGATTTCTCCCCTATCTGCCAAACCAACCGACGGACGCCGACGACGACGTTTTCGGTGAATTAGTCAAAGTTTTTCCGCACTAATTGAATTTCGATCGGCGAATTAACGCTCGTCGCTCGTCAAACGGCCATTACCCATTTCCACAGCACGACGCGCAATAGTAAAAACTATTTATTTTATTGATTCCTGCCGCGGTTCAATAAGGATAATTACCATTTTATCACCCGCTGTTTGAGGAAAGTTTTTCAATACACTTCTCGCGCGCATAATTCAACCTTGATTGCTATGTACGTCTGAGAGGGGTGGGTGTTAAGAAAATAAGAAGAAATCAACGCATTCAGCACAGGAAGAAGAGGGACCGTATTTATGCATAGCCATGGAATGTGCGGAATGCTGAATGGAGATATTCGTTAGAGGAATGTCTCGGGCGACATCAAAAGCAAACAAATTATATACGCCCCCGCTGTCTTCTTCCCTCATACAAGTTCTTGGCGGCTCACCGCCTCCTCCGCAGCAGCAGCAGTCGAGGGATGCTAAACGATGTCACTGTCAACCAGCCTCACGCTCTTTCAAACGCGTTAAATTTGATGAATCTCATTACGCGAGAGCTGCCAGACTCTGCGCCGCGTTCCCATGTATAATTCATTTAGTCGCGCATCGAAACCCATCATGCGGCAACTATTTATTTCGAAGCGCGCGTTGATTTCGTTCGTTTTTAGGCGCGCGCATTTGTTGCCTTCAACGCAAACTGACAGCTTTCCAGGCCGCACAGAATGAAATGCATATTGCTTGCGGCCGCGCTGTGTATATGGTTACCATGGTTGGCGTTATTGGAAAAGTGCAATTTCCACGCTGCAAGCCCCGAAATTGCATAAATCATTCGGTCCGATTTTATTAGCGCGCATAACGAATGTCGTCGGAACAATGGGTGAGCGCGGCGGCGGCGGCACATCGTAGATATTGCGCAAGGAACGCGTTAAGGAAAACGTAACTGCCGAAAGGATGCTAAATCCTGCGAGCAGGCTATCGATGCCCGGCGCGCTCTATATACGAGTTGCTCGAAGGATGAATGTGTGCGTCGTTTGGCTATTTGTCCGCATTCGACATTTCTATGTGGCTGTGTGGGCGAATCGCAGACGCATGCACTTTTCGGCACTATAAAACTTCTTGCGTTCGCTCCCAACTCGCAAGAAGGGAATTTTATTTCATCCGATTGAAATAAATGTCAAATAACAGTAATAAATTCTCCCTCATCAGCTCGCATGTAGATTTGTGCCAGTTTTAATGCATACCATGCACTTAATTATCCTTAATTTGCATTCATTTTGTTCTAGCAAAGTGTTGCAGGACTATTTCCACCATTTCCACCTGTGCGCGTCCACACTCATTTTATTAGGTTGACAGGTGACATGACACAAATAGGCAACACTTTATGCAGTCGCGTTGGTCGGATGGGTTGCGTGCTCGCATAAAACACATGAAATTCATCGCTACGAATTTTCCGGGAACATTTATAACACACTCTAGGTCTCTAGGATGTTTATTTCTACATTTTATCGTCCACCCCCTCAGCCAGTGTGGTGAGGCGCGCCTTTCTGTCAGCAAAGATCATATTTGACTTTTTACCCTTCACGTATTGCGCGAGTGGTTTTATCCACGAAACCGGAAGAAACATCGACATTTAACTTTGAGCCCGTGCGTGGCACGTTTTCCCACTTGTTTGAAATAAAGTTTGCGCGCCGGCGGGCAAAGTTGCCAGCAAGAAATATAGCGGCCGCCATCTATTCGACGATGCGGAAAGTGCGTGAGTGCGCATTGGGTTTGCTTGCCTCCTCCTTGACTTGGTCTCTTGGCCGTCCCCAAGGAGACGTTTCACTGTAGCGTTTGACCATTCGTTACTGGCTGCGCTGGTATTAAGCTGCTTTGTATGGTCTTCTGATAACGTCAAGCGCGCTTCCGTTCACTTTGATAAGTTTTTTCATAATCACGGTCAATTCTTCATCTGAGAGATAGTAATTTTCATGCGATGCTTCAAACTTTGTGCCGCTTTGGTATTTATTCCTTTTGCATCAGCGAATTGTTGGTTTGTTTTATTGCGGCGCGCAATAAAATCCCCGCCGCCGAGGAGAGGAGAAGATAGTCAGCGGGCGGTTGATTGTCGGCTATGTCGTTAGACTTCTGCCTTCAAGGACTCCTTGCGTCGTTGAGACGTATTATTATTACTCTCCGGTCTTAATCCTTGGGATCGTAAGTGTAGTGTCGGTTTTTTTTACGAGTCCCATTCCGACCACCATGGAATGGAGGAGTTTGCGGTTGTTTTTGCGGAAAATTGCTCCGTTCGCATTGCGTTAATGGAGAACATCACAAATCGCCTCTGCATTATTTACTAAATACCAATCTAATTAATTTTTTCTCTCATTGCTGCTTCCAGGGACCATTCGGACGCTCTCGGTGTTGGACTACGAGACGAAGACGCATTACTGGCTGACGGTGTACGCGCAGGATCATGGTGTGGTGCCGCTCTATAGCAGTGTCGAAGTAAGTGCCTTTCTTTCTTCCTTTTATCATTATCGTCATTAGCATCACAAAAAGTTAATGATGTCATCTATTGGTGTATCTAATGTAATGAAGCTATCACCGGTGAACAATAGATGGCGCGACATGTCATCGACAATAGATGGGGCTGCCATTGAATCACTGACAAGCAATATAACCTATCTTATTAATGTAGGCGAGAGTGATTCGATGCGAGGCGTAAAGTTGAAATAAGATGAGGGCCCCTTTTGCGTGACGAGAGCATAATTAGACTGATTGCGTACAATTAATCTTGACGAGCGTAGTGAGAGAAAAAGAACGGGAAGGGGGGCGAGACAACGCACAACTTTATAATTTATCATAGCGCAGGGGTTGCTTTGCCATTGCCATTTTGAGCATTCCGCGTATGCAACCGCATGTGTACTTGTGCGTGATGATGGGCGGCATACGCTCGCCAAAGTTTTGCCTTGGAAATGTTAGTTTTAAAGAGAAAAGTTTGGGTGAAACAAGTTCCACGCGCGCGCACTCGGCGTGTTGTCATAATGCGTTCGAGCGGCGCGGTAATTAATACGCAAACAACGCAATGCCCACGCCTCCGCACTTTCATCCAACTCGATTCTCCTCTGCCATTCACAACACTTCTTAGTCCTTCTTTCATCATTATTATTGTCAACGCAGATTATAATTTGATACTCTTCCAAGCGTGGCGAACAATCTGTTTTTTGTTCATTAACGGATTTTGATCGCATTACCGTTGCGGTATCATGGCGAGGCGTTAAAGTTAAGTTAACGTCAATTACAAGTGACGGTTGATTGCGCTCTAACCTCAAATCGTCTTGCGGTTAAACAAATAGTGTGGCTACGTCCGCCACACATGTATATGAATTGGGGGGTGGATGCTTCGGGTGGGTGGTGTAAATCACGTCCCGGCGACCACACCCGTGCGGGAGAGGATATTCACTCTCTGAAGGACGACGACTACGTCTACGACGCCGACGGTTGGTTGGTGCAACGTTGCATGACGCGGGATGCGGTGGAGGTATTCCGCGCACGTTACGCAACGTCAAACTCTCTCCGGGCGTAATTTATAACTCGAATTAACCGCCGGCGAAATTTATAATAAGCAACCGATTACCGAGTACTACATCCGTCTCATCTTAAACTAGCGCCCCCCGCGGCAAATTCCGGCGAAATTTCCAGGTATTAACGAAGGGTTCAGCTGTTTTTCGATTATACCCATTCCAAAATCTGTTATTCGAACCATCAAATTAGGGCCGCGATAAACACAATGGGGAAGTAAGCCGTGTTTGTCGGTCCGCCGGCCGTCGTCGGCGGCACACATCCGATGGGAGAAACTACCGGAAGTGTGTGTCTATATGCGCACACACTGGTAGCCGCGTATTTGCACAGGACTCACCTTCCGCATCGAAACACTCGCGGAAGGGTTGCTTGCCTATCGCGTCGTTAAGCGTCCATCCGGCCGGATATCACATATCGGCCGCGTTGGAAAACGACGAAGGGATATTCTAATGCTCTCACAACAATAATACAAGACGATGTTTGCGTTAGGCTCTGCGATTACTTACCCTTGCTCTCGTTGCCCTCGTCCCCACCCACCTTGCACGCGAAACGTCAACTCTCGGCATTGTTTTATTAGCGTAAACCTCGTCGCTTACCTGCGCTGAGAAAATGTTACGCGAGCGGAATTGTTCAGCAAAGATACAAATTACGCGCGGAAATCATGAGTCGCCGACGAACCGGAAACCGCTGCATGAAATGTTCTGGTATTTCGAATCCGAGCTGGTAGCAACAATGAAACGGTAACCAGCGCACTGCAGGGCGGCGGCTAGGTATGAGGTTGCATTTATAAATCATCCCCGCGCATCCGGGTCGAATCTGTGTGTATCTCACACCTCGCCTCGTCGAGAGCAAAGTGCATTCGCGCTCAAGATGCGGCGTAACAAATATGTGCGCCATTAGCGCAACAACGCGATGCTCGCTATGC
Source organism: Myllaena sp. GC000078 (assembly GCA_030264135.1). Classification (NCBI taxonomy): domain Eukaryota; kingdom Metazoa; phylum Arthropoda; class Insecta; order Coleoptera; family Staphylinidae; genus Myllaena; species Myllaena sp. GC000078. Next base: position 6,037 of record JARJDR010000444.1, read on the forward strand.
AACCCGATTGCATTGGTGAATAATTCAGACGTCTCCTCGCCCCCACTCGCCACGTCATTACAAATTGCGCAGGTATGTGTACGCCACCGCCATCTAGTATTCAGTCAGTAAAGGCTGCAGTTTAATCTTCATCACACTTGGCTCTCGTATCGGCAACTGGACGAGTTTCGGGCGATTTTCTCATTTTGCGCTGCTAACATTTTTCCGTAAATGAATGCCATCGTGTCGCAACTTTAATGCCTCCAGTAGGGCGCTCGGGCAGCGTAAAACTTGGCAATTACGCATTCGCACCCCATACCCACGCCCGCCCCTCAGGCGGCAACTAGCGCAGACATCTTCAGCGCTAGTTGGGGGCTGCTGCGGCAAAAGCAGGGCAGCTACTTAATAACATTCATTAAAACACGGCTTAGCCGCGGCTAATGCTATCATCTCGACTCTCCTGTTTGCGCTCGTGTTTTACAGCCGCGGTGAACGTGTGGGTGTGTGTTTCGCATTTCCACCCACAGCCAGCAATCCCTAAATGCTAAATTGCCTCGGGACATCCGATCCTAGTTTCATCTTTGCACGCAAGAAAAAACTAGTTTTTCTCCCATAAGCTCTATAATCCATTTGGAATCAAAGTAAGGTTATGAAAATGGCGAATTAGTGTTGCCACCGCCATCTATCTCCGGTGTAGGGTGACCCATTTTTGCTGTAATCTAACCATTGCCTTTTTTTTTTCGGTAGGTGTACGTCGAGGTGATAAACGAGAACGACAACGTGCCGCTCAGCGAGGCGGCCGTGTACTACGCCAGCGTGCCGGAGGACAGTCCCGAGGGGACGGCGGTGGTGCGCGTCCTCGCCACCGACCGCGACGACGATCCGCGACAGCGCATCACGTACGCGATCGTCGCCGGCAATCCGGAGGGCTTCTTCGCCATCAACCGCACCACTGGTGAGTCACTATTATTACATCAATTGCCACCCCCTGACGTAGTACTTCCCACTGCGCTGCAATGTAAATTAAAATGTTTAAATTGCGTTGTGATTTTCGCGAATATAGTCTAGTAAAGAGCAAGCAGGTAAAGATGGCAAGCGAAAAGGTGTGTTTGCGAACACATCAATTTTTCAGGTGAATACATTGTGCGCCTCGCCGCTCGCTCGGCTGTTGCCAGCGAGTAAAACTAACATTTGATCTTTTGCGCTGATAGAGTTGATGTTTCACTGTGCATAATTTACAATGCGGCGAGCGCAAACAACTCGAGACCTTTGCGTGCATATAAGAGCTGATGGTGTTTCCCTTCCTCCGCCAAGCCTTGCTTTATGTTATCCGCCTGTTTTTCCTCCCCCGCAATGCGCAGTTTTCCGGAGAGGCTATATGTTATACGTGTGTAACCTATCACGAGATAACATACGTTTCGTTTCGAAATTTTTCATTAATTTAATTGAACAAAAGCTCTCTTTGAAACTACTTGTACCTGTGCGAGTGTAGTAGAAAGTAATGATGACATCAACGATGGGCGTTGTTTTCACTTTGCTTTGACGTTTATCGTTTTTTTTTGTGCGAAGCGGGGGGTGTATAGGCTGAACAAAAACAAGTGAGGAAAAAATGATGACGCCACTAAACCATCAGGCATGAATATATAATAGCCGCATGGTGGTAGTGGCGGTTTTTTGGGGCGGGTCGCCCCCGCGATGGACGTGTTCAATGACGAGGAAGCAACGCAATTTGCATGGCTTTTCAATCATCTTTGCGTTTCGGGGGCGGCGCGGCGGGCGCACCACGACCGCAACAGACGGTGAAATTGTGAAACTCATGAAAGTTGTGGAGCGCTACTACCGTCGAATTCCAACAAATTGACTTTTATCCGAAAAAAAAATAAGTAATAAAAACTTTCTCATTCACTTGGACTAGAATTAGCTACAGTTATCCTAGTTGTCTCTCGGATGACGCCACTTTAATCTACTGACGAAGCGCACAGCGAATTGATCTAATTTAAGCGATCGAGTTGAAAATATAAAATATAAGCGCGCGCAACGCGTGCGCATCGAAGATGGAAGATCGACGGATAAGGGAACACATAAAAAAGCTACAAAACAGCGCAAACGAATCGGCCTGGCCTGGCTGCGGCGAAACATTGCGAAACAGCGCGCCACCGGCTTGATTAAATTTTTATGTTCACCTTCCTCCGCCCAGCCAGCATCCGCGCAGGTTCGACAATGACGCGCATTACAACTTAAATCATCCGGCCGGACTTTTTATCTACCATCAACTTTTCGCGAAGCGTTTGTGTTTTTCTTCTCGCTCCTCTTGTTTCCGAACACCGATCTATTTTTTACGAGAGGGCCTCGCCGGACGGACGGACGACAAAAGCCGATGCTGCCTGCGCAGTACACTTACTTCCAAGGCGAGGCGTTACTTTTTTGTTGTTTGCGTATTTTTTCCCCAATACCACCCGCCCGCGAAAGAAATAAGCAACAAAAAAGTTAAGACGCACGACAAGTTTGCTTTTCGCGCGCCGCGCGACTTATTCAAAAGTTGCCAAACCCAACTCTTTGTTTGCGGGCGTCTCCTCCACCACTGCCACCGATACCGTTTGTTTGATGTTTTTCACTCTGCGTGTGCTTGTTGCACCCGCTCGACTTTTCCACGCGGAAAGTTTGCGGCAGCGACAGAGGAATTTCACTTGGTTTGGGGTCCGGCTGGCGAAATCGGATCATCCGCACTATACGACCGAAAAAAAAATGTATTCGGAATGCCGGATGAGAAACGCGCCGCCACCCAACTTAATAACATCGAACGCATTGGGGGAGGAATGGGTGAAGCTTAAAATGCGAAAATTCATTTAGCTTTGTGCCCGTATGGGGAGAGACGCCGCACAAAGAGCGGCAGCGGGTGGATTACGATATATACGTGCGTGTTTATCGAAGGGCGGAGGAATCCACAAAGCGGCACAAAGGCGTTTTGCGACCCCCCCTGCCTCGCGAAATACTAATATACGACGGCGGCAAACGAAAATCAATTCATAAACTAATTACGCCGCGGCGCTGCGCCTCCGTTTTATTAAGAGATCGACGAACGCGCGGCGGCGGCACCTTCACGCATCGCAGCGACTACATACGTCGGGAGATTGCTGAAGAATTACGAGCGCCTGTCGCAATAAGCGTACGATAATGTGTACGAGTTTGCTTCGCCGAACACATTCGCTTAATTAGTATTTGAATTATTGCATTGTTGATAATGAACACGACCGCCGTTTATTTTATCTAGTGGGATTACAGCTGAATCTTTAACATATCAAAGGATTTACTTAATAATATTTGGGTTTTCTCGAAAGCAATAGAATTGGATGGTGCAATTGGCATACGAGTAGTGAGATGACATGGTGTTAATGTTGCTATCGGTACTTGTATTGACACTATATCACCGTATCGGATGCATCGAAGCGCAATGATTTATACGCGGAGGCGCCGGGCAACCATATTTTCCGTTCCATCGATAGTGATCATCGAATGTCGCTGTCGGGAGGAAATTAAAATCAAAATATGACGACTGCTTTCCCAATAGTATTTACGTAGTCTGCAGCACGCATTTCATCAATTGCGTAATTTGCAAATCCATAAGGAACTCCGTCGCACTCGCTCCCTTCGCTGATTGTCACGCAATTTCGTAGAAAATTATAGTTTTCCTTTCCCGGGCTTTCCTGCCGGCGTTCGTTTTCAGCGAAATTTCCATACATTATTCCTCGCCGCGTCGAGAAGTTGTACGAGTGGCAAAGCAACGTTGTACGTTTTCGAAAATTGGCGTTAATTTCCTGTTGCCATAACGTAAACAACGCAGGCGCAGGAAAGTTGCGCGTTCATACATCTTTTCTTTCTATGCTGCACGAAGGTTTATTACTACGCTCGATTGCAATGGATGTTGAAGGTATTTTTAGCAGCCGCCCAATTTTGTTTCCATAATTCTATCATTCTCCGGAATTCGAAGGTAGAGAATTCTGTGATTATAAAACGGTACGATTGTGAAATTTAATTGCGTCTTGAAAAGTTAAATAACGACCGAATCCGGACGAACCGGGAGAGTTTCGCTTCAACTTGTTCAAACTTTGCGCATTATTATTATTTATTATTCCGCAAAATTGGCTAACAATGTGAAATTTACCGCAATCGAGTACTCGTAGATTCGCGCAGTTTTCGATGTATAAAAAAGAATCCCGAAACCATTTCAGAATACAATCGTACCTTCGTGCGTGCGTGCGTGCGTGATGCACAACTTTTTAATTATCTACGCCCGTCGAGCACACTGAGCTCTCCTCCCGCCTGCTGTCTCCATTTTTGCATTATCCAAAAACCCCGCTACTTTTTTGCTACTTCTCCAAATGTGGTAAATCCAGTCGCACGTGCGAACGAGAGGGGGGTAAAACCGAAAGCTAATAGGTTTCGGCGTTTCGATTTCGGCACACAACACACAAGAGCGGCGTACAAAAAAAGAGCGTTTGTGTTTGTGGGCCGCCCGATTGAAAAGGGTTTCTTTCCTCTCCGGTGCGCGAGGCGTAATCTCTTTCGACGGTCGGGTGTTGTTGAAAAACGCTCACAGAGGAAAACAACGCGGCGGCGGCGGTGGTGGTGGAGTAGATGTAGAGGAAAACCACCTCGACCAGCATAACCGCAGCCGCCCGCCACACAGGGATGAGTTGTTCTCGCCCGGCATGAAAATGAAAGGCGAGCGAGTGCGCACCGGCGAAAAAAGAATAGCTGGCGAAGAGGTTACGGCGCGAAAGACGTGGGTTCGTCCGACGGGTATTATCCACTCATCCGGTGGCGGTGAGGGTGTTCTCGTTTTTCATCACGCATGTTTGTTATGTTCTTTTTTCCAGTGCGCTTAATAATACTAGTTATTGAAATATTCCCGGTTCATCCACGTTTGTTAAGCTCTTATCATTTGGCCTCGTCCTGAAAACATGTCTTTAATGCATTTGTTTTGTTTTATTGTTGCAGGTAACATCACGACGACCGTACGCCGGCTGGATAGGGAAACGCAATCCGAGCATATTCTCGAAGTGAGTGCCAAACATGTCGTTTATTTCTAACGCCACATATATAAACGATAAAAATAAAAATGCGCAAACAAAATACGTTTCCATCACCCGTGCCGAACGTGGCGGGGCGCAAAACGTCAAAACAATTTTCGGTCCACGAACGAACGAACGATATGTGGTGTGCCAGTTCTGGTTTTTTTTCTCTTCGCGCATTTTCCATTTTATCTCCAAACAAACATGCGCAACGCACCATCAAACATCGGATCCGCGGCATGCACCCGTGCGCCAGCAAACCAACGGCGTGTACTTCCCGCGATCTTCTTCTCCGCCGAAAATAAAAAGCGAACTCTTAACAGACGTGCGGGGTGGCGAAAAAACGGCACACTCACACACAACTTGGAATGCGTGGCAAAGCAAAACAGTTGTGCGTGGCGGGGCAAAACTTTTGCATTTGGAGCGGTATAAGTCGTGCACGGTGCGCGAATACAAATGAAAAATTACGTATATTTTTTTCGGGGGGAGAGCAGCGAAGAGATGTTTAACGCCGGGGCGCATTTAAATCGAAAGTGCACGACATGTAGCGAAAAAATATATGGAAAGCATGTGCCGGAAGGGTAGTCGAGCGCGCATCCTGTGCGCTGTGCACTTGACTATATTAAAAGGCAAGTCATGGACGACGTGTTTATGCGTCGCGTAATTTTTTCTCATCTCCAACCCCTTTCGCGTATGCTACGATTTTTATTGTCTTCGACAAACTTTTGGTGCCAATTCGCGAGTGAGCACGCAAAATATGCGTCTATATCGCTTATTTACGCCTTTCTGGTTTTAAATTCGAACGCGTCGTCGTCGGCGTGCTCCTCCCGAAGGGCGAAATTTAATTAACCCAAAAACACGGATGCGCACCGGTGCGAACCACCCCCTCCCGCACACCCCACAAACCAGCATCACATGTACGACGGCGCAGATGCGGATACATGTATCGGGAATACGTGAGCGATGATGTTGCAACGTTTTTGGTCTTGTTTGCCGGCTGCCACCCCCGCACGAACGAACGAACGCATTCGGTGTTACTGCCGACTATTTTATAGCCAAGGGTCGACGCCTTCTATTTTTGGAATTTAATTTTCCACACGTCGCAAAATTATGAGATTAGCCTCGGGGGGTGTTAGTGTGCGCTCGGCGCCCCGGCGCCACAGGTATCACACAAGTATCTATCGCACGAAATTATCTTCTGCTCGCGAGAACATTCATCTTGCTAAAATGTTCATTATCCGCCTGCCCCACGTATAATATATAGTATTATATTCTTCGAGAATGAAAAGGGGTTTCGGTGCAGCGCGTGTAATAATTTCGCCCGGCGCCTCCACACATATAAAACGTATTTGTTTTGCCGTCAGGTGCACATCTCGGACAATGGCACGCCGCCGTTGCACTCGACGACGCGCGTCGTCGTCGCCGTCGCCGACGTCAACGATAACGCGCCCGAATTCGAGCAGTCCTTCTACAAGGTGCAAATGCCCGCCGACGCGGTGCAAAACGACCACGACTACACGCCACTGCAACAGCTGCACGACGACATGTTGGTCGACGAGGAAGGCTCTTCGTTTCAGGTGAGTGCTTTGCAAACAATTCGAAGAAAAGGGCGAAAAGAAATATATAAGATGGAAGATTGCGGCTCGTTTTAATTAAGCTTCCCCCGACACAAAACAAAAACCACCTGAGGAGCCGCAACGATTTAACTTTTGTTCATTTCCATTCGTGCGGGTGCGGCAGTATTACGAATTGTCCTTTGCCAGAGAGAATATTATATATTTGTTGCGCTTCGGTATTGCCGTCTTTTGTTCTTTGGCGGAGGGCGCGCCTATTGATCTTTTGACTTCCGGTGCCCGCACGCGCCTATTTATTGCCCGGGAAAAAACATTCCTGGGGCGGGAGACGCGGAAAAGTTTCGGAATGAAATAAGTTCGGGCGTCGGATTTAAATGCGCAATGTTGATTTTTGGGTTGGTCGCATTCGCAATTTGCAGAACGACATGCCCGCATTCGACGATTTCGACGCCAACGACGCCAACGACGAAGACTGGGAGCGCTTTGGTCCCGCCGACGTGGAAGGATTGGAGCGCGTTGTTCAGGTATGCTTCCGAGCTTTAATTTTTGCGAAATAAGATTACGGTCATTGTTGTGTGAAAGACGGAGCGAATGTTGAATGTTGCGGTGCGCACAATATTGTGCCTTGTACTCCAAACTCGCCAACTATCTCCCGGGCGAAACTTGGTGCAACGAAACAAGTTTCATCGCGGATATAATTGACATCCGGGCGGGAGAGCAAGACGTGGCGGCGGCGGCGGTTTTTCTTGCGCAAACTGTTACTATATCAATTCGTGGCATGATGAGGACAGCGCCCGAGGAAGCTGGTGGTGGAAGACCGTAAATCCCCTTCGAACATAATTCACTCTCGGCGAACGCTTGTATGTGTGTGTCTGTTCTGTTTGTGTGTGCATCGAATGCAATTCGGCAACGAATTTCATCAGGTCGGCCACAATTTATCGCGTCCATTTCGAGACCAACCACTAGCTCGCTTCAAATCAACGAATTTAATTAAAATCGTCCTCGTCTCGCGCGTATTAGGTATTGGCCTTCGACAAGGATTCGGGCAGCAATGCGGAAATACAGTACAGCATCAAGTCAGGACGCGGGAAGACCAAGTTCAAGATACACAACTCCACCGGCATGGTGTACGCGCACCGCGGTTTTCTGCCCGGCGAAGAGTACGAGCTGCACGTGCGCGGTACCGATGGTGGCGGCAAGAGCAGCACGTGTCGCATCGTGGTGAACGCGGTTGCAATTCCAGCCAAAGCTCAGAAGCATGCGCCGGTGATCAAGACCCAAACGCAGCTGATGCAGGTGACTGAGAGCGACGGCGTGGGGTTCCTCGTCGGTCTGGTGCAGGCGACGGACGCCGACAACGACACGCTGTGGTACGACATCGTCGACGGCGATGCGCGCAACGAATTCTACATCGGACGCGACAACGGCAACCTGTTGCTCGCGCGGCAGCTGGACTACGAAACGCAGCGCGATTACACCCTGAACGTGAGCGTCACCGACGGTTATCACACCACCTATGGTGGTTTTCGCGTTGCGGTGCTGGACATTAACGACAATCCGCCCGAGTTTAGCAAGAGCGCGTACAAGGTGGAGATCTCTGAGTCTGTTGCTGTTGGTACCGAGATCCTTCGGTTGAAGGCGAGTGATTCGGACAAAGGCGGCAAGTTGATCTACACCATGCATGCGGCGCGCAACAATGTCTCGCTATACGTCTTTGCGGTGGACTCGATCACAGGGGCGATAACATTAGCGGAGAGCTTGGATCGGGAGACGTTGGCGGATCATCTGCTAACCGTTATGGTACGGGATGGTGGAACACCGGCAAAGAGGAACTATGCGCGTGTGCAGGTGATTGTGCATGATCAGAATGATCATGTTCCGCAGTTCTCCGAACAGATCCTTGTTGGGAAAGTGTACGAGTCGGCGGCTGTGGGTAGTGCGGTCCTCAGGGCATTCACCGTGGACCATGATAAAGGCGAGAATGCTCGTGTGACCTACTCGATTACCACCGGAAATGTGGGCAATGTCTTCAGTATTGATCCCGATATGGGTATTATAAGGGTTGCAAGAGAACTGGATTTGGCTACAGCTACCGA